>JARQOD010000294.1:0-172357 GCA_033576555.1 Oophaga sylvatica
ATATATATAATATATATTATATATATAATTATTTGCTTTTTGTGTACATTTTTTTTTACAATGTGATTTTTACATGACTTTTTACATAGAGATAACTGCTCTATGTAAAACTTCATGTTAAAATCGCATTGCATACAGATGGAAAACTGATGGAAAACTGACAGAAAACGCATGGTGCGATTTAAAATCGCATCAAAATCGCATGCCTTTTTACAACAAATGTACCTTTTTTTTCCTGCAGAAAACGGACCAATTTTTTTCCAGCCAGTGAGTATGAGGCCTTATTCCATTATAGGTGTAAAACCGCAGGGGAAATCCGCACAAAAAGCGCGGAAAATCCACAGCAAATCCGCACTAAATACGCAGGTAGAATGCAAGACGTTTTACATGCGGATTTAGCAAAATCCGTGCAGAAAAATCCGCGAGTGAATCCACAACGTGTGCACGGTGCCTAAGGCTGCTTTCACACATCAGTTTTTTGCCATCAGTCACAATCCGTCGTTTTTTTAAAAAAACGGATACGGCGATTGATACCGCAGGATCCGTTTTTTTCTCATAGACTTGTATTAACGACGGATTACAACGGATGGCCGGAGGCGACGCACAAAGCAACCTTTTTTGTCTCCATTGGAAAGTCGTTTTTTATAATGGAATCCTATGGGTGCCAGATCCGTCATCATCCGTCAAATGACGGATTCCGGCGATGGATCCGTTTTTTTTAACAGAGCATGCTCCTGACAGGTTAAAAAAAAAGAATAGATATATACACAGAGTTTTTGACCACATTTATTATGCTGCCAGTCCAACTAAATCCCTTGCTCTCCTGTAAGCAAAAAAAAAACAAAAAAAACAATAATATCCATACCTTTCCACCGTTCAATCAGGTCCCCCAGTGCAATCCATCACAAGGGGTTAACTAGTTTATAACCGAGACTGATGCTAATGCGACTGGCCCGGCTGTAAACCACTGCAGAATGAATGAAATCATGTCTGCGCAGGCTCCCCGCCTGACCATGGATGAACTGATTAGCGTTTGAGAGTTTCTGAACATTTTCCCACGCTGTCAGTTCACCGCGGGTCAGGTGGGGAGTCAACACAGCCTTAAGCTAGTTTCACATTTGTGCCGTTTTGCGCAGCGTTTTGTGTGCACATGAAACGCAATGAAAAAAAGCTTGCAAACGCATATCAATGCAGCGATTTTTTTAAGCATCAGCGTGCGCATGATGAGAAAAGAACGCAGCGTTTGTATGCATTTTCATGCGGTTTTACATGCGTTTGCGTTTTTTATGCGCATATGTTGTCTAGGTGTCACATTTCACAGGAGGATATCAGTGGGCGTGTGTCATGGTAATTCTTTATATATACCCTGTTTACAGCTGAATTCTTCACATTTGCTTGCTATTTCCTTTGTCAACATGGATCTGCACTGGAAGAGTTTTTGCTTCAACTTGGATCTGGACATCGCGATGGCTCAGGCTTTTGCATTTGCTTGCCAGCAACAAAGAGAGAGAGAGAGACAGTGAAGACGTCAGCGGCGGTGTTTGTGGATACATCCGATTATTGAACGCCGGGAGAGCCGTGGAGCGTACCACACCCTCTATAGTGAGCTGCAGGCAAACCCAGAGAAATTTACTGACTATACCGGGATATCCCAAGAAAGCTTCAGGGATTTGCTTGGTCATGTCCAAGAAACCATCTAGAGACAGGACACACAGCTCCGTCGTGCGATTCCTCCTGAGGAACGGCTCCTGGTCACATTATGGTACGTAATATTTAAAAACCAATGCCTGCATAATTTTCTTTGTTCGGCCATGTACTATTTCAAAGCATGCAGAATTATTGTTCTGCCATGTAGTAAACAAAAGCCTGCAGAATTGTGGTTATGCCATGTCCTAATTTTTTTTTATTTTATTTTGTTTTAAAAAACCATATACATAAATATTAATTTTTTTTCTTTCTCGTTTTCACAGATTCCTGGCTACTGGAGAGAGCCTCTCTTCACTCCACTTCCAGTATTGGATTGGAATCTCCACCTTGTTGGGAATAGTTGCGGACACCTGCCGGGCTTTGTGGGACGTTCTCTGTCCAGAATTTATGCCCCTGCCCACCGTGGAAAAGTGGATTGAAATAGCAGAAAAATTCTGGACAGTTTGCAATTTCCCCAACTGTTTGGAGCGGTTGATGGGAAACACATCCGAATAATCAAACCCAAAAGAACTGGATCAGAGTACTACGGTACAACTACAAAAACTACAAAAAGTCCGATGATGTCTGAAAAAGAACAAAAATATTTTTACACATGTGTAGATGCAGCAGCTATACTTACCCAAAATGTAGGGCAGGAAGATACTCACATCACGCTCTGCTTGGGCCAGTTCATCACGGGACGGCCGATATTCATCCTCAGAAGACATGCTGCAATAAAAAATAAATAAAAGGCATTAGTACATAATACATTTGAAAGGACAGGCAGTTATTAGATTTAAGAATACTCACATTCTTGCTGCTGTAGCTTTGATCCAAATAATGGCTCTGGTCTGTTGCAGGCTGTCTGGTCTCTTGCAGACTGTCTGTAGAGTATTGTTCTGCCAGGGCAAACACCTTCTTTTATGTACACTACCCCCCAAACAATGTTTCTTGTGCAGGGGTGGTTTAACCAAGTGTCTAGACATTGTTTACTCAAAAATCGCATGCTCTCATAAGACCATGGACATGCACATGCCAGCGACCTCATAGACTGTAATGTGATTTTTTTGACGCATTCCGTGTGCATGCGCTTTTTTGACGAGTTTGGGCGGAACAAAAAATGCAACATGCAGCGTCCAGCAC
This sequence comes from Oophaga sylvatica, assembly GCA_033576555.1. NCBI lineage: Eukaryota > Metazoa > Chordata > Amphibia > Anura > Dendrobatidae > Oophaga > Oophaga sylvatica. Next base: position 2,830 of record JARQOD010000294.1, read on the forward strand.
GTCTGGGCGCACACCTGGAAAAAGCGCAGTGCACAAAAATGCTGATTAGCGCATGCCAGCGCTAGACCATGCGCCCGCCATGTTAAACATAGGGGAGCATGGCGCATGCGAATGATAGCGCACGATGCGCTGCGTGCAAAAACGGTTAGCGGTAGTCACTGAGGAAAAGGGATTCAGTTAGATTGGCAGCATAATAAATTTGGTCAAAAACTTTGTGTAATTATTTCATTAAAATAATTTGTAATTAATGTGTGTGTCTTTTAACCCTTTACTACTATAGGATTAATTATGGATAGTTGTCTTATTGACACCTCTCCATTATTAACCCGGATTAATGTCACCTTGCAATAGCAAGGTGACATTAACCTCTTATTAACCCATGAGCCACCACTAAAGGCAATGGGAATAGAGAGGCTAAGTGCCAGAAAAGATGCATCTGATAGATGCGCCTTTTCTGGGGTGGCTGGGGGCAGATGTTTGTAGCCAGGGGGTGGCCTATAATCATGGTCCCTCACTAGGCTATTAATATCTGTCCTCAGTCACTGGCTTTCCCTCTCTGGCGGATTACAGCCTTAAATTTAACCCCTAGAATTCTAAATTTTTCTTAACAGAAACTAATACATTTATTAAACACTGACATATATAGATCGTTTTGATATGACATGGTTTACTATAGGTAAACCATGTGTCATATCATGTCGGGTTCTGTAATGATTTTACAGAAGCCGGCAATTGACTTAGCGGCTATTATGCTATGTAGAACTCTATGAATTATAAATATATATTTATATATATATATATATATATATATATATGTATATATATATATATATATATATATATGGTCTGTGTGTAATCCGTATTTTTCTCGCCCCATAGACTTGCATTGGCGTATTATGGGCGTAATACGGTGACATTCGCAGCATGTGATCGGCTGTGATCTGCTGATGGGAGCTGCCCCATAGATTAACAATGGTCCGAGTGCAATGCGATTTTTTTTCTTGCATAGCACTCGTCCGTATTTCTCGCTAGTGTGACTCCGGCCTTACAAAAAAACTTGGTTTCCCAGTGTCCCATGCATTGTGTGCAGCAGCTCCTGAGGATGGAAGCCTGGAGGCAGCATAGGCCTACGGCTTACAAGTAAGTATGATGTACCCCACACTCTACAGTGCACTAGGATGGGGACATCACTTGTCTGTAAAGTGCCAGAGCACAACCAGACAACAGCTTGGTCGCGACTTACGCTCTCGGATACTTTACACATATGCAACCTTTGAAGCAGTTGTTCTCACTTTTTAAAGGGTAAATTGTCTATACATGTCTAATTGTAAATATATTCAATGCAACCTCTATTCATTTAGGTCCCTTCTTCTTTCTGGACACTCACTAACATAACTTTTAACCCTCATTGCTGCTATAAAGGTGCAATTCAGTGGATGCACCCTAATAGCTGCAAGCAGACGTGAAGGCAAAAGGATGTGCAGCAGATTTTCTGCTGTATGGTACAGTATGTGCATTGATCATGATTGATCATGACATTTTACTAAAACCACAGGCTATGGAATACCTATGATAAATGTATAGTTTGGGGAAAAAAGAGTTGCAAAGTTTTCAACAATGTCTGCAAAGTGCTGCAGAGTATGTGAGTGCTATATATGCAAATATAATATTTTAGCTAAGGGAGGCAAGTCACTCAGATTTGATGGGAGACACAGGTGATTGGTTTTCAACTCCATTTATAGTTTTTGATTGCGACAAATAATCCTCACATAATGTAAGGTTCTTGCTATGTTACAGTTATGCAGTTATCTCAAGTAGAACATTACTAATGCATAAGATATGGATGTAAATGTCTTCATCTTCTTTCCTTCAGGTCAGGACAAAAGATGTGTTGTTTGAGAGCATAAGCCATCTGATCGCCTACCATCTGCATAACCAACAGCCAATTGTAGCAGCAGAGAGTGAACTGCACCTACGGCAGGTGATAGCACGAAGGGGGACATCCTAGGTAAGACTATATACCCTGGTTCCTGTGGTAGAAACAGAAGAAATTATTTTAAACTGTTGGTCAATTCTTGAATTTTTAAGAGATTATTATGTTCACTATACAGAAATAAAGCATAGAAGTCTAAGCTGTAAAGTGCATGAAACAATGGTTAAGGTTTAATGGGTTACCCACTACTATACTCCCCCTTGAGAATTAAAAATATACTATACTTACCTCCCATACCGGCACCATACCAGTGTTGTCGACTTCTGGTCTTTCGACTCCTAAGGCTCGTGTGACATTATCTCATGTGAGCCCTGCAGCCAATCAGTGGCCGCTATTGAGCTGCTGCTCTCTCACTTCCTTCAGTGTTCTGAGATTCATTCAAAGAAAATGATAGCACAGTTGGTTCAATAGCAGTCTCATTGATTGGCCGCAGGGCTCATGTGGCATAAAAGTCATATAAGCCTTGGGAGACCCAGCGCTGCTACAGGAGTTGAGGATTGGGTATTTTTATTTTACAAGGGTAAGAAGTGGTTGTCCTAGTAGTCAAAAACCCTTTAATACAATAGGACCATGGTAAGTCACTAAAATATCAGATTAAACCTGCTGACAAGGGAGGTGCAATAGTCATGATGAACACATCAGACTATATGAAGGAAGCAAACAGACAACTTACGGACACACGCTACTACAGAAAACTGGAGTCGGACCCTACACAGGACTATTACAAGGAACTAAGCAAGTTGGTATCTTGTCTGTCTGACAAATCCATAAGAGCTGATGACCTGATACCAGAAAGTCCAAGAACAGGGACATTCTACATGCTTCCCAAAATCCACAAAGCCGGAAATCCAGGGAGGCCGATTATTTCATGTGTGGACACCCTTACTGAGCAAGTATCTGGATGGGTAGAGGGTGTTCTTAAACCCCTGGTAAAGGATACACCCAGCTACATTCAGGACACAACTGACCTACTGAATAAACTAGCAGCAATAGATTCTCTACCAGAAGGAACCATCCTGGCCACCATGGATGTGGAATCTTTGTACTCTAATATCCCACACCAGGATGGATTAAATGCCTGCAAAGTCTTCATGGGAAACACCGGGAAAGATGCTGATTCTGTGGTGAAACTCACAAAATTCATCCTCACCCACAATTACTTTGAATTTGACAACAAGATCTATCTTCAGGAGACTGGCACAGCTATGGGAAGTAAAATGGCTCCACAGTATGCAAATCTTTTCATGGCCAAGCTTGAAAGCGAATTTTTGTCCTCATGCCCCATCAGGCCTCAGGCCTACTACCGCTACATTGATGACATTTTAATCATCTGGACGGAGTCTGAACAACAGCTAAAGACGTTTCATGAACAGTTCAATCAATTTCATCCCACCATCAACTTAACACTTAACTACTCCAGCACTGAAATTAACTTTTTAGACACCACCATTAAGCTAAAGAACAATGAAATAGAGACATCCCTGTATCAGAAGCCAATCGACCGTCCAACATATCTTAAATGGGACAGTTTCCATCCAAAACACATAAAAAACTCTATTGTCTACAGCCAAGCCATCAGATACAATCGTATATGTTCCAACCCCATGGATAGAGATGAACACCTTGGTCGCCTCAGAAAGACTTTTTTGAACCAGGGCTACCATCCAAGAACAATTGAAAACCAAATGACAAGAGCCACCAGAATATCAAGGAATCACCTGCTACATTACAAAGCTAAAGAAGAAAATAACCGGGTGCCTCTAGTGGTCACCTACAATCCAAGTCTGGAGATGCTAAGGGGAGCTGAACGGAAACTACAACCTTTACTACAAAAAGATGCCCGATTACAATCCATATTTCCAGACCCCCCACTACTATGTTTTAGGCAGCCCCCAAATCTAAGAAGCATCATTGTCAGAAGCTCCCTGTCCTCCCCAACAGCTGCAGGTACCTTTCCTTGCAAACAAAAGAAATGCAAAACCTGTGCATCTATAATGACCACGGACAGGATAAAGATCCCCAACTCCCATCAGGACTACAAGATACCAGGTACTTTCAGCTGCATCACATCTAATGTGGTGTACCTAATTATATGTACTAAATGTCCAACTGGGGGTCTGTATGTGAGGGAGACCGGGCAAAAACTGAGAACAAGGATGAATTCTCATCGCCACACAATAAGAGAAAAAAGAATGGATTTACCTGTGGCAAAACACTTTTGTATGCCCGGTCATAGCATGACGGATATGGAATTACTTGTATTAAAATCTAACTTCAAATCTGAGAAGGATAGAAAAGTCTGGGAATATAAACTTATGATGACCTTTGACACTCTTAGTGCTGGGATGAATATATCCCAGAGTTTTATGTCTTTCTACAACAATTAAGGAATCTGCTTCCCTGACCTTTTAGGGTCATCACAACACAATACCAGACCCCAATCAGAGGGTAATAAAACTTTCACTCCTTATCTATGAACTAGTCATATTTATGTTCATCCCTCTGCCATAATGACAGTTCTGCTTCACGTCACTTGTCTTACCTATTGCATTATTCCTGTGTCCTTTGTGTATATAAATATGTGATTCTTCAGCTTTTGTTTTAGTCTTTGCCTGATGAAGAGACCTGCGTAGTCTCGAAAGCTTGCAATTTGTTACCATCTTTTCAGTTAGCCATTAAAAGGTATCAACCACTGAGGACTCTCAAGTCTAAATATTTTTTTAAAATATCAGATATATTTTTGTTTTGCTAAAACTAGGATTAGTTTATGTATCATCAATTGATTTTAGTTAAAATTGAGAAAAAAACTATCACTTTTTTAACATTTTAAATTGTATGCTTTAATCCCTTAACGACCAGGAGTATGTTTGTTTTTGAAGTTTTTTTTTTGCTCCCCTTTTTCCCAGAGCTATAACTTTTTTATTTTTCAGGCAATATGGCCATGTGAGGGCTTGTTTTTTGCAGGACAAGTTGTACTTATGAACAACACCATTGGTTTTAACACATCATGTACTGGAAAATGGGAAAAAAATTCCAAGTGTGGTGAAATTGCAAAAAAAGTGCAATCCCACAGTTGTGTTTTTTTATTTTTTTGCAATGTTCACTAAATGCTAAAACTGATTCTCTAGGTCATTACGAGTTCATAGACACCAAGCACGTCAAGGTTCTTTTTTATCTAAGTGGTGAAAAAAAATTCATTTCGTTATTGCATTTTAATGCAATGCTGTGGCAAACAAAAAAACGTAATTCTGCCATTTTGACTTTTTCTTTCACTACGCTGTTTAGCGATCTAGTTAATTCTTTTTTTTATATTGATAGATTGGGTGATTCTGAATGAGGCGATCCCAAATATGTGTATATTTGATTTTTTTTATTGTTTTATTTTGAATGGGGCTAAACGGGGGTGACTTGAACTTTTATATTTTTTTATATTTTTAAAAAAAATTTTTTTTTTTACTTTTTGAATGCTTCAATAGTTTCCATGGGATACTAGAAGCTGCACTACTTCGATTGCTTGTGCTACACACAGGTGATGATCAGATCGTCTGTGTGTGACTGAAATGCTCACTTGCTATGACAACCATAGAGGTCTGCTGGAGACTTCTGGTTGTCATGATGACCCATTGGTGACCCGCGATCATGTGACGGGGTCACCGATGGGCGGGATAAAGGAAGCGCTTCCGGTAAGCGCTAGTTAAATGCCGCTGTCAGAAATTGTATAGATCAGCTGACATGTGACCAGAAAGGCACGGGCTCAGCATCGAAGCCCACACCAAACAGGGGAGTCCGACGTGGGTGTATTATTACGCCCAACGTTGGAAAGGGGTTAAAGGCATGCAATTCATTTCAAGTGTTTTTTCCTTGATACAGGAGGTGTTAAAGGGGTTGTCTATTATCTTTTTTCTCTTATAAAACACATGCGTTGCTGACCTAATTTGTGGCACTTCTTAATATCTAACCAATACAGGTTCTGCTTCCACATTTGGTAGTGCAGCCTTCCCCACAGACTGCCAAGCACTTTCCACATGTAGGGGAAGCCAGAGCTGTAGTCGTGGCTGACAAAGGTTGCTAAATCACGCCCTGGTCTCCCACCACATACATACATTATCCTCTTTGATCTGTACCTTTCGTCCTGCTCTTGGTTCCCTCCGGTTCCTGTCTGAGATGTTGTGGACAGCCTTCTGGCGGTTTCAAACAAAGAGAGACAGAGTTCAGTTCCAGCTTAACAAAAACGAGTTTACTTGGTTCCATTCTCAGTACATCCATTTCAGTCACAGTTGTATCACAGGGATCATCACAGAGTACATTCCTCTCTTGTCCCGTGTTTTCCCTTACTTCTTCCAGAATGTCCCAGGGTCGTACCGGATCATTCAGTAGCGCAGCGTTCCTTTTGGCCAGCCTAACTATCGTCTGTTTGGTTTGCCCCAGACAAAAGAGCATCAACCCATGAAGTTAGCTGCCACACACTGGTACTGCCCTGCATTCTGCTACTGTTGTGACCTTCAGCCCTCCGGCCTTGGACAACTGGGCTCGATCCTTAAATGTTACGGAGTCACCTGCTCTGTCCGGGCTCTCAGGCCCTACTGGATTGTCTGGGCTCCCTGGCCCTACTAACTAACTACCGGAAATCTTCCTAGCTTAACCACAGTTGGCCTCTCCTATATTAACTATTTACTACACCAAGTATGCTAATGTGTCCCCATCTGGTGGACTACCTTAGGTACTACACTTTCCCTATATACTATATACAGTGGTGGCCAAAAGTATTGGCACCCCTGCAATTCTGTCAGATAATACTCAGTTTCTTCCTGAAAATGATTGCAAACACAAATTCTTTGGTATTATTATCTTCATTTAATTTGTCTTCAATGAAAAAACACAAAAATAATTGACCTAAAGCCAAATTGGATATAATTCCACACCAAAACTAAAAAAGGGGGTGGACAAAAGTATTGGCACTGTTTGAAAAATCATGTGATGCTTCTCTAATTCGTGTAATCACCAGCACCTGTAACTTACCTGTGGCACCTAACAGTTGTTGGCTATAACAAAATCACACTTGCAGCCAGTTAACATGGAATAAAGTTGACTCAACCTGTGTCCTTGTGTGTACCACATTGAGCATGGAGAAAAGAAAGAAGACCAAAGAACTGTCTGAGGACTTGAGAAACCAAACTGTGAGGAAACATGAGCAATCTCAAGGCTACAAGTCTATCTCCAAAGAACTGAATGTTCCTGTGTCTTCTGTGCGCAGTGTCATCAAGAAGTTTAAAGCCCATGGCACTGTGGCTAACCTCCCTAGATGTGGAAGGAAAAGAAAAATTGACGAGAGATTTCAACGCAAGATTGTGCAGATGGTGGATAAAGAACCTCGACTAACATCCAAACAAGTTCAAGCTGCCCTGCAGTCCGAGGGTACAACAGTGTCAATCCGTACTATCCATCGGCGTCTGAATGAAAAGGGACTGTATGGTAGGATACCCAGGAAGACCCCACTTCTTACCCCGAGACATAAAAAAGCCAGGCTGGAATTTGCCAAAACTTACCTGAGAAAGCCTAAAACGTTTTGGAAGAATGTTCTCTGGTCATATGAGACAAAAGTCGAGCTTTTTGGGAAAAAACATCAACATAGAGTGAACAGGAAAAAAAAAGAGGCATTCAAAGAAAAGAACAGGGTCCCTACAGTCAAACATGGCGGAGGTTCCCTGATGTTTTGGGGTTGCTTTGCTGCCTCTGGCACTGGACTGCTTGACCGTGTGCATAGCATTATGAAGTTTGAAGACTACCAACAAATTTTGCAGCATAATGTAGGGCCCAGTGTGAGAAAGCTGGGTCTCCCTCAGAGGTCATGGGTCTTCCAGCAGGACAAAGACCCAAAACACACTTCCAAAAGCACTATAAAATGGTTTGAGAGAAAGCACTGGAGACTTCTAAGGTGGCCAGCAATGAGTCCAGACCTGAATCCCATAGAACACCTGTGGAGTAGTGTTGAGCATTCCGATACCGCAAGTATCGGGTATCGGCCGATATTCGCGTTATCGGAATTCCGATACTTAATTCCGATACTTTTTCCATATCGTATACCAGAATCGGAAGTTCCCATAATTCTTTGAGAGGCAATGTGATTTTAGTCAGCCAATGAGGAATCCTACGAAGTGTGGGCACATCCTGTAATGCTGCGGTCATCTTAACTAATGGCATGGCTGTGATTGGCTGCTGAAATGATGTCAGAATGCACTATAAAAGGCGCCGCCGCCATTTTAGCGTCACTGTGCTGTGAACTCAGTAAGGGACAGAACGCTACTCTGCTCACTCTGAGGGACAGTTAGATATTGCGATTTTGTGTACTACTGTGCTTGAGGCAGGCTAGTTTACCAACCGCTGTGTAAAGCTTCATTTTGCCAGTGTTGTTTTAACAGCTCTGTGCAAGGTGTGTGTGTGACAGTGCAGGTGACGCTGCAGTTTGCTCTGCATCCACCGCTGTTTGTAGGCATCTGCACGTGTCACTGACTCTTTTTTTTTTATTTTATTTAGTGGAATTGGTGCAGCTCCATTATATTAGAAAAAAATCAAATCTATTAGTGTGACGTGCTTCCATCCGTATGCAATACATTGGTTGCAAACACTATAGAAGTACAGAAAGGAGCTTTTCACAGATTGTGGACAGTTGTGTTTCAGTGTTCACTGCAGTCTGTGAGGTTTTGATTTTTTGAGTGCAGATCACGCTCCAGTTAGTTCTTCAACCACTGCCGGTTGTAGTCTGCTGAGCGTGTGTCACTGCCTCATCCTTCACATTTTTCTCTAATTGGTGCTGCTCCATTTTAGTGGAAAAAAATCTAATCTATTAGTGTGACGCGCTTCCATCCGTATACAATACATTGGTTGCAAACACTATAGAAGTACACAAAGGAGCTTTTCACAGATAGTGAATAGTTGTGTTTCAGTGTTCACTGTAGTCTGTGAGCTTTTCATTTTGTGAGTGCAGATTACGCTCCAGTTTGTACTTCAACCACTGCCGGTTGTAGTCTGCTGAGCGTGTGTCACTGCCTCATCCTTCACATTTTTCTCTAATTGGTGCTGCTCCATTTTAGTGGAAAAAAATCTAATCTATTAGTGTGACGCGCTTCCATCCGTATACAATACATTGGTTGCAAACACTATAGAAGTACACAAAGGAGCTTTTCACAGATAGTGAATAGTTGTGTTTCAGTGTTCACTGTAGTCTGTGAGCTTTTCATTTTGTGAGTGCAGATTACGCTCCAGTTTGTACTTCAACCACTGCCGGTTGTAGTCTGCTGAGCGTGTGTCACTGCCTCATCCTTCACATTTTTCTCTAATTGGTGCTGCTCCATTTTAGTGGAAAAAAATCTAATCTATTAGTGTGACGCGCTTCCATCCGTATACAATACATTGGTTGCAAACACTATAGAAGTACACAAAGGAGCTTTTCACAGATAGTGAATAGTTGTGTTTCAGTGTTCACTGTAGTCTGTGAGCTTTTCATTTTGTGAGTGCAGATTACGCTCCAGTTTGTACTTCAACCACTGCCGGTTGTAGTCTGCTGAGCGTGTGTCACTGCCTCATCCTTCACATTTTTCTCTAATTGGTGCTGCTCCATTTTAGTGGAAAAAAATCTAATCTATTAGTGTGACGCGCTTCCATCCGTATACAATACATTGGTTGCAAACACTATAGAAGTACACAAAGGAGCTTTTCACAGATAGTGAATAGTTGTGTTTCAGTGTTCACTGTAGTCTGTGAGCTTTTCATTTTGTGAGTGCAGATTACGCTCCAGTTTGTACTTCAACCACTGCCGGTTGTAGTCTGCTGAGCGTGTGTCACTGCCTCATCCTTCACATTTTTCTCTAATTGGTGCTGCTCCATTTTAGTGGAAAAAAATCTAATCTATTAGTGTGACGCGCTTCCATCCGTATACAATACATTGGTTGCAAACACTATAGAAGTACACAAAGGAGCTTTTCACAGATAGTGAATAGTTGTGTTTCAGTGTTCACTGTAGTCTGTGAGCTTTTCATTTTGTGAGTGCAGATTACGCTCCAGTTTGTACTTCAACCACTGCCGGTTGTAGTCTGCTGAGCGTGTGTCACTGCCTCATCCTTCACATTTTTCTCTAATTGGTGCTGCTCCATTTTAGTGGAAAAAAATCTAATCTATTAGTGTGACGCGCTTCCATCCGTATACAATACATTGGTTGCAAACACTATAGAAGTACACAAAGGGGCCTTTCACAGATACTGAACAGTTGTCTGCAGGGTTCACTGTAGTCTGTGAGGAATAACCACACTTAGGCCTTAACTTTTCTGACTTTCTTTATCAATCTACCGAGATGAAGAAGTCAGTGAGTAAGGCACGTGGTCGTGGTCGAGGCCGTGGATTTGCAGCAGGGAGAGGACGTGGGGATTCTGTGGCTGCTGCCGCACCCAGTGACACAGCATCCACCAGTTTTCCCCGTGAGCGTTCCTTTATGCGCACTTTTGTAGGAGCTCAGCGTACCCCCCTGCTGCGTGAAGAACAAATTGAAGCCGTTGTTGGTTGGATGGCAGCCAATGCATCGACTTCAATAGCTTCCACCTCCTCTCAGGACCACAGCACTGTTGAACAACCATCAGTCTCTTCACCGCCTGCCAAATTGCCCAGGCAGTCAGAGAGCTCTGTACAGGAGCCAGCTGAGTCTCTGCTTCTGTTCTCAGAATCTGTTGGCTTGGAAACAGGGGCCCAGCCAAGCAGCATTCTGGAATGTGAAGAAGAGGCAGTATGCAGTGATGCGCAACAGCTGTGTCTCTCTGAATCTGAAGAGGCGGGTGAGCCAGTGCCGATGGTCAGCACACCGCAGAACGCATCTGATGATGATGAGACTCAGTTGCCAGTTTCTGTTGAGCATGGTGCTGGCCAGACCACCCAACAACAGCAGGTGTTGGAAGAGGGTAGTGGTGGAGATGATGAGGTCCAAGACCCAACATGGCGTGAGGAACAGGAAGGTGGTGGGAGCAGCTCTGAGGAAGAGATTGCCCCAACGGTCCAAACAGTAGGGAGAGGTAGGCTGCAGACTCGCTTGCCTGTAGCCTCCAGTTTGGCACCCGTTCGGAGCAGTTCTCTTACAACAGCCAAACCGGGCGCTCCCAGGACTTGCTCTGCGTGGTCCTTTTTTGATACAGTTGCAGATGATATTTGCTATGTCAAATGCAAGCTGTGTAATCAAAAAATTAAAAGAGGTAAAAGTGTCAGTAACCTTAATACAACAAATATGTGGAAACATGTGCGGTCAAAGCACTTTGTTGAGTTACAAAGACACACTGGAGATGTAGGCCAACCTACAGCAGCACCTACATCTTCAGCTCCTGTTGGAGCCTCTTCCTCCAGTTCACACACAGCTGGTTCGGCTTCCTCAAAGGATCGCCATGGAAGAACCTCTGTCACTGTTGTCCAGAGACACAGTGTTATTCCACCCACAGCTGCAAGTTCCCTGTCATCCTCACACACCCAGGCCACAAAACAGCCATCGGTAGCACAGGCATGGGATAAAAGACGGCCATACTCGGCAAACCATCCACGAGCACAGGCTCTGAATGCTGGCATTGCAAAACTCCTGTCCCTTGAAATGCTGTCATTCAGGCTGGTGGAGACTGACAGTTTCCGTGAATTAATGGCATTGGCAGTCCCACAATACAATGTGCCCAGCCGATTTTATTTCAGCAGGCAAGCCGTCCCTGGTCTGCAAAAGCATGTTGAGGCAAAAATTAAACATGCGCTACTAAACGCCGTCAGTAGCAAGGTCCACCTGACCACCGATGCGTGGACCAGTACCCATGGCCAGGGACGATACCTTTCACTCACTGCCCATTGGGTGAATGTTGTGGAGCCGGGTACAGATCTTGCGAGTGGCGCTGTACGTGTTCTGCCAACTCCAAGGATTGCCGGAATCAAGTCTGTCCACATTGACTCCTCCTCCTACTCCAGTTCCTCAGAATCATCGCTGCAGGAGCCGTCACGGTCTACCTCCACATGGACCCGTGGACGCTTACCTGATGCGACCGATATGAGCACAGCCGTGGCCAAACGGCAACAGGCCGTTCTGAAATTAATTCCCATGGGGAATCGAAGCCACACAGCGCAGGAGGTCTGGAATGCCATCAAGCAGGAGAGCGACGTGTGGTTTTTGCCAGCGAATCTCCAGCCAGGCTTGGTAGTGTGTGACAATGGCCGAAATCTGGTGGCAGCTCTGGGCCTTGGCAACCTCACTCACATACCATGTCTGGCACATGTGCTCAACTTGGTCGTGCAGAGTTTTTTGAGGGACTATCCGGATCTTGATGCACTGCTGCACAAGGTCCGCCTAGAGTGCGCTCACTTGCGACGTTCCAGCATGGCCAGATCGCGCATTGCAGCTCTGCAACGCAGATTGCGCCTTCCTGAACATCGCATCATATGTGACGTATCCACCAGGTGGAATTCAATGTTACATATGTTGGAGCGGTTGTGTGAGCAGCAGCCAGCAGTTATGGAGTATCAGCTGCATCAGGCGCAATCAACACGCAATTTGCGCCGTCCACACTTCACCATTAATGAGTGGGCCACTATGAAGGACATGTGCCACGTTTTGCGTGCGTTTGATGAGTCAACGCGGATGGCGAGTGCAGATGATGCACTAGTCAGCCTGACTGTCCCCCTTATCTGCCTGCTTCAAAAAACACTGCAAGCAATAAGGGATGAGGTTTTGGAAGAGGTGGAGGATGAGGAGTCACAAATTCCATCACCTTCTGGAAAGTCAGCGCAACGTGGTTCCTCACAAAGGGCTGGGCAGGGCTCACTTTGTGAGGAGGATGAGGAGGAGGAGTCAATGGAGGAGGAAGACATCGCTCCAGAGGGAGGTACACAACGCTCTAGTCAGTATGTAGAGCGAGGGTGGGGTGATGCAGAGCAGGCAGAGATAACGCCTCTTGCAGAGGACAGCGTTTCTTTGCCAGTTGGGAGTCTGCAGCACATGGTTGATTTCATGCTGCAGTGCCTAAGAAACGACCGCCGCATCGCCCACATTCTCACCACGTCTGATTATTGGGTGTACACCCTCCTAGACCCTCGCTACCGGGACAACGTCAAAAGCCTCATCACACCGTTGAACCGGGAGCGTAAAATGCGGGAGTACCAAGACACACTGGTGCAATCCCTAATGTTCTACCTTACTGCCGAGAGCACTGCTGCTGCTACTGCTTTACAAAGCAGCTCTGTGCGTCGAGGCAGTGTAGAGAGCTCTGCAACAAGAGGGAGCACACGCAGTGCCTCTGCACAGGGAAAGACCAGTATGTTCAAAATGTGGCAAAGTTTTGTGGCAGCGCCACAAATGTCTACACCATCCGAGAGGGCTCCAGTCAGCGGGAGGCAACGTATCCGTCAGATGGTGACAGACTACTTGGCTTTGCCTCTCAGTGTACTCCCAGATGGCTCTTCCCCATTCAAGTTTTGGGTCTCTAAGCTGGATACATGGCCAGAGCTTAGCCAGTATGCATTGGAGGTGCTGGCTTGCCCTGCTGCCAGTGTATTATCGGAGCGCGTCTTTAGTGCTGCAGGTGGTGTACTAACAGACCGTCGCATGCGACTATCCTCCGATAATGTAGACCGGCTTACTTTTCTGAAAATGAACAAGGCATGGATCTCGCCAGAATTTGTCTGTCCGTTTTCAGATTAAATAACTGGTTCGCAACGTTATCCATGTCTCCTGTTATGTTCATCTTTCTACCACCTGAACTCTACTCCCTGGGCTCCCAACACTGCCAGTTGCTGCTCAGAAGTGTCGTGTCCACAGAACAAAACACAAGCTCTACTGTTAGTGGGGTTCAGTAACGCCAGCTGTTCCCCTGCTGTGTCAACGGCAAGAAGTGTCCTGTTCCCGACACATGGACAGAAAAACACATGACCAACATGCTCCAAATAGGGAAGAGCCGTCACCCTGCTTGTTATGCTGAAAACATGAAATTGTGAAGTTTTGCAGGCCTAGAATGATAAATTTTTATGACAAATATGGACAAATAATAATTTGTCATCACAGCGCATATCTGCACATGTCTATTAGAAATGGTAACAAAAAATAAAACATAGTCTACTCTTCACATTTTTAAATTAATGCATAAAAGTACATTTCAGACTTATGAATTAATGCTTTTTAAGGAAATTTATCTGTACCTGTAAGATAATGCACTCAATGGATGTACGAATCATTAAATCCTCATCATCATCATCACGAGGTTTATTTATGACAGACATTATAAAATACACATACTGATGCCAACTGTAACTTCAAACACCATATATGAAATGGCCAGCATGTAAACATGGTAATAATGTCCAATAATAAATTATTACATCTAGAAAGTGCATCATGCATACTGACAATAGGTACTTATACCTGCAAGTGCTGTTGAAACAACCACAAGAGATATAAATTAATACTGGTATATAGGTATCACAGTGCATAGTTACTCATGGACAATGTTGATGTAATACTGTATCTCAATTAAGTCAGCGTCAACCATTAGGCTTGTTAGTCTTGTACATTGTTAAAGAGGGAACGTAATTTTTTGGTTTGTCATAGGTGTAGTATTACACATTAAATTATTACTGCTGTATTTTTTTTTGCGTCCCTAGTGCGCAATAACGCAGCCTAACCTCACATTTGATAGTCAGCTAATTGCCACACGCTACCCTACCCTACGCGTGACAGTAGGAAGGTAGTGTTGACGGTCCTGACGGATAAAGCTTTGCGCAACCAGACATTCTTTTACCCTCTTCAACACTCTACAAGCAAAAAATGCATGATTTCAGCCGCAGACTTTATTGACGTACAGTATAACATCGGCATTACCCATCAGAGGCTGTCCACTGTCTGATACAGACATAGAATATACCTTTGCTATCCGTAGCCTTTGTTTCACCTACACTTGCAGGCACACACTTAAATTGTGACAAACAATGCCTAATGTTTTTTTAAATGGTTATTTTTTATTGTACATTATTGTGTCATCAATCACATTGATGAGTCCATGCTGGACATGTCATACATGCTATAGAAAGTTACGATTTTATGAACTTAAATAATTGAATTGTCTGTGACTGTCACATAAAATTTGCGATGATGATGATGAGTGACTATTACAAAATCCATTGTCTTCACTATGTTATGGTTTAACATAGCGTTCCTTAAGCATTATTCATAAAAAAAAACATTTACTTTTATTCTTAAATTTACAACACTATATTTTGTTACCAATTTTTTGGGTGTTGTGTTGTTCCATTTATTTTTGGCATGTGCATATATGCGTTTATATTTGTATTTTCTTTATTTTTCCTTCTTGAAATTAGAAAACATGTGTATCTTTGTACCGTGTTAGCCAGTAGATAGAAAAATATTTAGACTTCAGAGTCAGCAGTGGTTGATACCTTTTTATGGATAACTGAAAAGATGGAAACAAATTGCAAGCTTTCAAGGCTACTCACGTCTCTTCATCAGGGAAAGACTAACTAAAAAAATTAAGCATCACATATTTCTATACACAACAGGACACAGGAATAGTGCAATAGGTAAGACAAGTAAGTGACGTGTATCAGAACTGTCATTATCTCACAGGGATGAACATAAATATTGGAACAGTTCCTAGATAAGGATAGAAAGTTTGATTGCCCTCTCATTGGCGTATTTTTTGGGGTTTTCATGACCCTGGAAGGTCATAGACGCAGATTCCTTAATTGATATAGAATGACATAAATCCATGTGATCTATTCATTCCATCACTAACAGTGTCAAAGGTCATGATGAGCTTATATTCTGAAACCTTTGTACGTTTCTCATATTTGAAGTTATATTTTAATACCAGTAATTCCATATCCATGATGCTATGACCGGGCATACAAAAGTCTTTTGCCACAGGTAAATTCATTAATTTATCTGTGATTGTGTGG
Source organism: Oophaga sylvatica (assembly GCA_033576555.1). Taxonomy (NCBI): domain Eukaryota; kingdom Metazoa; phylum Chordata; class Amphibia; order Anura; family Dendrobatidae; genus Oophaga; species Oophaga sylvatica. Next base: position 18,794 of record JARQOD010000294.1, read on the forward strand.
CGCTGATAATTCATCCTTGTTCTCCTTTTTGTTGCCGGTCTCCCCTCACTTGTCCCTCCCTCACTTGTCTTAGCTATTCCTGTGTCCTGTTGTGTGTAGAAATATGTGATTCTTCATTTTTGGCTTTACTCTTAGCCTGATGAAGACACCTGAGTAGTCTCGAAAGCTTTGAATTTGTTACCATATTTTCAGTTAGCCATTAAACGTTATCAACCACAGAGGACTGTCAAGTATAAATATTTTTCTATTCTTGTAATTGAAATTCATCATTTTATTGTCGTAGTAAAACTTCATTTATTCTTGTTTGAAGTACATACATTTGCAATGGCCACGTAACAAGGCAATAACTCAATATTTTGTGCCTACACCCTCCTTGACCCTGGGCTTCAACAGCGCCAGTTGCTGCTCAGAAGTGTTAGATGCACAGATGAAAACAATCGCTGATGTGTTTGTGGGGTTCAGTAACGCCTGCTGTTCCCTGCTGTGTGTCTGGCAAAAATTACTGCTGCTAACTACAACTTCAACTTCAAACGTCTCATACTAGGCCTCTGCCTACACCCTCCTTGACCCTGGGCTTCAACAGCGCCAGTTTGCTGCTCAGAAGTGTTAGATGCACAGATGAAAACAATCGCTGATGTGTTTGTGGGGTTCAGTAACGCCTGCTGTTCCCCTGCTGTGTGTCTGGCAAAAAATTACTGCTGCTAACTACAACTTCAACTTCAAACGTCTCATACTAGGCCTCTGCCTACACCCTCCTTGACCCTGGGCTTCAACAGCGCCAGTTGCTGCTCAGAAGTGTTAGATGCACAGATGAAAACAATCGCTGATGTGTTTGTGGGGTTCAGTAACGCCTGCTGTTCCCCTGCTGTGTGTCCGGCAAAAATTACTGCTAGCTACCTAATCATGGTGAAAAAAACATGACATCTCAAAGTGTCTAGTGCTACACATAGATATGAGGCTACACCATGATTTCTAAGCTGTAAACATTTGAAACGTCAACTTTCAAACCATAAAATGATTTGTCTGTCACAAATCGGTAACAAAATAATTGTGACATATTATTACAGATATGCACATGTCGAAAACAAATGCAAACACAAAAGCCTACTTATGCTATAGGATACTGATGGTCAACCTTGTCACTCCATAGCTTAGACAAATCCAACTCACATCATGATGACTCAAATACTGCAATGTTGGAAGTGCATAATGTGGGTTGAACTTTGACAACTGCTGCAGTGCGAAGGTTATACTTCAGTGTTCTTGCCTTTGAAATAAAAGCATACAAGTAAATATAATATCCAATGTTGATTAAGGGACGTGATGTACACCTGTAATATTGTGCAAACAATGCATGTAGGAATAGTCCTCTTCAACATTACTTATATTTGTGTCATTTTAAAAAATACATATTTGATTAGAAAGTTAACAGCCCATATCATAAAGGTCCTTCATGTAAACATGATAATCGCTAACAAAAATCATGCATTACCTTGGTAAAGTCAATAGTGCATAGTCACAATAGCAAAATATATACCTGTAAGTGGTGCTGAAAGAACGACAACTGATAGAATAGGTGAATGATATCTATTTATCAGACTGAATAGCGACACCTGTACAATGTCGATATAATACTGTACCTTAACAAAACAGCTGTGTCACACCTCACACGCATTTTTCTTGTAGCTTGTTATGTAATAGGGCACATGCGTGTATGTTTCATCATAGGTGCATTTTTTTACTGATAAAGCAGTCATGACAACGCCTTTGTGTTGTCGGTTACGCTTGCGATGATGAACGATGCGCACCGTGAATGTTAGTCTGCGTCATAAGACGCACAGACGCTCCAATACCCAACGCGTCACAGCAGGAAGCCAGTCTGTGCGTCCAAACAAAGGCGCAAGCATACATGCACGTACCCTTTTATAAGCTATATAAAAAAAAGGATGTAGTAGTAACGCACACTTTATTGAGGTACAGTATTACATCGCCATTCACCATCTGTGGCTATGCAGACTCATCTATATATACCTTATCTATCCGTTGTCATCTTGCAAGTCCACAGTCAGGCATAAATAGCTGTTTTCACTATGCACTTTTTAAAGTTTTTTTTTGTTAATATAAATGATTGGCACATATTATAAAGTATTACATGATGGAAAATTTTAGATATTTTTTAAAAACTTTTTAGTGATATTATTCAGCAAATGAAAATGGTGTACATACTGTTACTTATCCATCATTAATGGATTCTGATATGTACTTGTATGCTTTTATTTAAAACCGTATAGCAGATTATTTAACCGATTTTTATTGTGGTTTGCATTGCTTTTCAACATGTTAATGTATGCGTTTATGTTTGTCAATTATTAATTTACATATATTTTTTAAAGTAAAATCATCATCTTATGTACTAAAGGTTATATTTCTCTTGTTTGGAGTATAACATTTTTAATTGACACGTAACAAGGAAAATACTTGATCTAGTATTTAAACATCCTCCTTGACCCTGGGCTCCAACACCGCCATTGTTGCTCGGAAGTGCTGTTAGCACGTCTCACTTGTTCCTGTGTTACTGGGGTTCAGTAATGTCAGCTGTTTCCCCTGCTGTGTGAACGGCAAACAGTCCTGCTGCCTCCACCATGTTCTCTTCTCATCCCTGGGGTTACAACACCGCCAGTTGTTTTCTCGGAAGTGCTGTTAGCACAGTCTACACTTGCTCCTTGTGTTACTGGGGTTCAGTAATGTTCAGCTGTTCCCCTGCTGTGTGAACGGCAAACAGTCCTGCTGCCTCCACCATGTTCTCTTCTCATCCCTGGGTTACAACACCGCCAGTTGTTTCTCGGAAGTGTGTTAGCACAGTCTAAAACTTGCTCCTGGTGTTACTGGGGTTCAGTAATGTCAGCTGTTCCCCTGCTGTGTGAACGGCAAACAGTCCTGCTGCCTCCACCATGTTCTCTTCTCATCCCTGGGTTACAACACCGCCAGTTGTTTCTCGGAAGTGCTGTTAGCACAGTCTACACTTGCTCCTGTGTTACTGGGGTTCAGTAATGTCAGCTGTTCCCCTGCTGTGTGAACGGCAAACAGTCCTGCTGCTCCACCATGTTCTCTTCTCATCCCTGGGTTACAAACACCGCCAGTTGTTTCTGAAGTGCTGTTAGCACAGTCTACACTTGCTCCCCGTGTTACTGGGGTTCCAGTAATGTCAGCTGTTCCCTGCTGTGTGAACGGCAAACAGTCCTGCTGCCTCAACTTTAATTTCCATGGGTACCTTCTGCTACCCATCCGGGTTCCAGTACCGTCGCTGGTTCTCCGCAGTGCCTTTGGCCTAGGTGCCTCCATGTCGGTATCCGAGTTCCAGCAACGTCTGCTGGTCCTTGGTAGTGCTTTGGAGCACAGGTACCCCTGCTTAGTAACCGTGTCCCAGTAACGTCAGCTGGTCCTCGTTGTGCCATTGGCTTTTTTCCTTCTGCTGACCCTCCGGGTTCCAGCACAGTCACTGGTCCTCATTAATCTTTCATTGGCTCTTGTACCTTCTGCTACCCTCCGTTCCAGTACCGTCAGCTGGTTCTCCGCAGTGCCTTTGGCCTAGGTGCCTCCATGTCGGTATCCGAGTTCCAGCAACGTCTGCTGGTCCTTGGTAGTGCTTTGGAGCACAGGTACCTCCTGCTTAGTAACCGTGTCCCAGTAACGTCAGCTGGTCCTCGGTTGGCCATTGGCTCTTTCCTTCGCTGACCTCCGGGTTCCAGCACAGTCAGCTGGTCCTCATTACTTTCATTGGCTCTTGTACCTTCTGCTACCCATCCGGGTTCCAGTACCGTCAGCTGGTTCTCCGCAGTGCCTTTGGCCTAGGTGCCTCCATGTCGGTATCCAGTTCCAGCAACGTCTGCTGGTCCTGGTAGTGCTTTGGAGCACAGGTACCTCCTGCTTAGTAACCGTGCCCCAGTAACGTCAGCTGGTCCTCGGTTGTGCCATGGCTCTTTTCCTTCTGCTGACCCCCCGGGGTTCCAGCACAGTCAGCTGGTCCTCATTACTTTCATTGGCTCTTGTACCTTCTGCTACCCATCCGGGTTCCAGTACCGTCAGCTGGTTCTCCGCAGTGCCTTTGGCCTAGGTGCCTCCATGTCGGTATCCGAGTTCCAGCAACGTCTGCTGGTCCTTGGTAGTGCTTTGGAGCACAGGTACCTCCTGCTTAGTAACCGTGTCCCAGTAACGTCAGCTGGTCCTCGGTTGTGCATTGGGCTCTTTTCCTTCTGCTGACCCTCCGGGTTCCAGCACAGTCAGCTGGTCCTCATTACTTTCATTGGCTCTTGTACCTTCTGCTACCCATCCGGGTTCCAGTACCGTCAGCTGGTTCTCCGCAGTGCCTTTGGCCTGGGTGCCTCCATGTGGGTATCCGAGTTCCAGCAACGTCTGCTGGTCCTTGGTAGTGCTTTGGAGCACAGGTACCTCCTGCTTAGTAACCGTGTCCCCAGTAACGTCAAACTGGTCCCGGTTGTGCCATTGGCTCTTTTCCTTCTGCTGACCCTCCGGGTTCCAGCACAGTCAGCTGGTCCTCGTTACTTCCATTGGCTTTTGTACCATCACCAACAGGACAAAGAAGGTTAAGACAAACTACAAGATACAGAACAAGAGGACAGAAGAACAATAAGCAGAAGATCAAAAAGCAGAAGAACATTAAGTATAAGACCAAAATGAAGAGCAAAATATATGCTCTAAATTCTAAGCAGAAGAAGACTAAGCAGTGTATGGGGGTGAGTCCGTTCCTCCTCGTGGTGCCCCTGGAAAATGCCTGATGCTGCTGCAGGCTAAACTGAACGCGGACAAATACTGTTGTAATTAAAATCTTTCGTGACAGCAAGAACGGAAGGATGAAAATTCAGAGTTTTACAGATTACAAGTACGGAATGTCTGTCACAAATAAGAATATGATGAAAAGGATGAATAGGAAGAAGATGAAGAAGTAGAATATGAAGAATAATAACTGTTTAATAAGAACAATATAAGTAATGTTAACAAAAAGATGAATAGCAAGAAGTTTTAGAAGATTAAGAAGGGAGTGAATAATAATTTGATGAGAAAGATGATGCTGCTGAAGATTATGAAGGAGAAAGTGTGTGAAAAGTTAAAAAGGTGAAGACCATGGAAGTTGTGAAACAGACATATTGACAAAATAGAAAAAAGGTAACAACATTGTGAATTTCTTCGTCAATCCGAACGTATTTCCTAAAAAAAAAAAATTAATGCTATTCCATTGGATTGGGTTAAACATCTATGCCTTAATGTCTCCTCAACCTCCCCCAATACATTCTACATTACTCTTTCTTGTTTTCCCTTCATGTACAATTAACCAACAAGGCAAGAATGGTTTTTTTTTAATTTCGATATTTTGTTCCCATAGACTTACATGGGACTTCCGGTATCGGTATCGGGTATCGCCGATATTTTAGTGATATCGGCGATACCATTACGATTCCGATACTTTAGGATATCGGAAAGTATCGCTCAACTCTACTGTGGAGAGATCTCAAAATGTCAGTTTGGAGAAGGCACCCTTCAAATATCAGGGACCTGGAGCAGTTTGCCAAAGAAGAATGGTCTACAATTCCAGCAGAGTATTGTAAGAAACTCATTGATGGTTACCGGAAGCGGTTGTTCGCAGTTTTTTTTGGCTAAAGGTGTGCAACCAAGTATTAGGCTGAGGGTGGCAATACTTTTGTCTGTCCCATTTTTGGAGTTTTGTGTGAAATGATCAAGGATTTGATTTTTGCTTCATTCTCCTTGTGTTTTTTTTCCTTGCAAGCAAATTAAATGAAGAGAAAAATAGCAAATAATTTGTGATTGCAATCATTTTCAGGAAGAAACTGAGTATTATCTGACAGAATTGCAGGGGTGCCATTACTTTTGGCCACCACTGGTACATGCAACAGTAATTAGTTAAATAACATTATATACATAGCAGAATTGGATACTTTACAATATATATATATATATACATATTAGAGCATTCCGTTATCAACAGTTAACCGGGACATGCTTGGCGCATAGGTCAGTCTCTGTAACCCCTTACACACATAATGGCTGCTGCTGGAGGAACATGTGACCAGACCAGACCATAATCCTGTTCCAATTAAAACTACTGCATGTGACAAAGCTACGCTTCAATTGGATGATGATGGACAGCGCTGATCACATGCTCCTCAATCAGCAGCCATTTTTGTGGACAGGAAAGTTGTGGGATCCATGGGCGTACCCAGGATCAAAACTAGGGGGGGGGGGCAAGTCATGGTTGGCAAGCCATCTCATATACAGTCCCGCCATACATTACATGAGTGATCACTATTGTACATTCTACAATAGGTCAGAAATCAGACAGTATAGTCCTCCATACAGTATTCTGGGCACCGCATAGCGCTCCATACAGAATAACATGCCCCATATATTGCTCCATACAGTATAATGAGCCCCATATATTGCTCCATACAGTATAATGAGCCCCATATATTGCTCCACACAGTATTTTGGGTACCATATAGTGCTCCATACAGTATAATGAGCCCTGTTGTGAATGGGTTTGAGATGAGTTCTGAGCAGAGGCTTCCTCTGGTGGTTACAAGCGGTGCTGGTCTGTCCAGTGAAGATTGTGAGGACTGGGAATCAGGTGTTACTGACTGGTCTTATATAAGGGAGTCACCTTCCCATCAGGGTTGCCGGTGATCAATTGTTCTGGTCTGAATCCTTCATTCCTGTTTCCCTTGTAGCCTGCTGTGTCGTGTCTGCATCTCCTGCTTACAGATAAGACATTTTCTTCTTTTTGTTTTTTGTGCTATATTTTTGCATTTTGTCCTGCACTTCTGTGGGGGCCTTCAGGGTCCCCTCCGGGGGCTTTTGCCCTCTCAGTTTAGTTCAGCCACTGATGTTTGTACTTTTGCTTTTTCCAGTTTTTTCAGTGGCTGCTGTTTTGATTTTGTTACACCAGAGAACTAATTTAGGTGGAAGAGGTCGTGTGATCTCAGGTGTTTTTGAAATTAGTAGAGTTGGTGCTTTTTTAGGGTTTTCTGGGATTGCAGTAAGTACCCTTCCTATCCTTTTCTATTTAGTTAGTTTGGGCCCCAGCGTTTGCTCATTCTATTTTCTTTCTGTGTCAGTATTTCATCTTGTCTAACCGCCATTACATGTTTGGGGCTTTCTATTATCTTTGGGGTTCTGCTCCGGGGCAGATAGCTTTCCTATTTCTATCTTTAGGTGTAGTTAGTTTCTCAGGCTGTGACGAGGCGTCTAGGACCAACGTAGGAACGCTCCACGGCTGCCTCTAGTTGTGGTGGTTAGTCAGGGTACTGCAATCTCATAGATTCCAACTGCTCTGGTGTATTGCCTAATTTGCCTGCACTCCTCAGCTGCCAAAACATAACAGTATCACCGGCCGAAAAGTTGAAAATTGTATGGTACTCACAGAAGGGAAAAAATATTGTGAAAGAAAAAAGGTTGTCAGAGTTGTCAGAGATATTTTTCTGTTTGTTGCTTTTTTTTCCCTCTGTATCTCTGGGTGCTGGGGAGGATCTTTTCTCTCAATGGAGTTTGCACAGTTGTCTGGCCGTGTGGATCAGCTTGCCGCTGAGGTTCGGAGTATTGCTATCTATCTTGCTGGGTTGCCTGTTGTGGAACCTAGGATTCCCATGCCAGATTTGTTTTTAGGGGATCGAGCTAAGTTTCAGAATTTCAAAAATAATTGTAAATTGTTTTTTGCCTTAAAATCTAAGTCCTCAGGGAACGCAGCGCAGCAGGTTCAAATTATCATCTCTCTCCTGCGCGGCGATCCTCAGGATTGGGCTTTTTCCCTGAGACCTGGGGATCCTGTTTTGAGTGATGTTGATGCATTTTTTCAGGCTTTGGGGTTATTGTACGATGAGCCTAATGTCACTGATCAAGCTGAAAAAGCCTTGTTGGCATTAAATCAGGGGCTTGATGACGCTGAGTTATACTGTCAGAGATTCCGTAAGTGGGCAGTCCTGACCAAATGGAATGACGACGCTTTGGCGGCCCTTTTCCGGAAGGGTCTGTCAGATAATGTAAAGGATGTTATGGTGGGATTCCCTGTCCCCTCTGGTCTCAATGATTCTATGTCATTAGCGATTCAAATTGACAGACGTTTGCGTGAGCGGAGAAGTATGCGTGGAATAGTGTTGCCTTGTGAACCAGCTTCTGAACCCATGCAGTGTGATAGAGTGGTGTCTGGGGCACAGCGTCATGAGTTTCGAAAGCGCAATGGGTTATGTTTCTACTGTGGTGATGCCTCTCATGCTATTTCAGTCTGCCCTAAGCGGGGAAGACGTTTTGCACGCTCAGTTGTCTTGGGTAGTATTCAGACTAAGTTTTTATTAACTGTCACTCTGATATGCTCTCTGTCCTCATTTTCTGCTCAGGCTTTCGTTGATTCTGGAGCAGCTATTAACCTGATGGATTATGATTTTGCTAAACGTTGTGGGTTTCCCTTGATACCCCTACAGAAGTCTATTCCCCTAAAGGGGATCGATTCTACCCCTTTGGCTGAGAATAAACCCCAGTTTTCTACTCAGGTGATAATGAGGGTTGAACCTGATCACCAGGAGTGCTGCAAATTTTTGGTTCTGTATAATCTGCATGACATTATCGTGCTGGGTTTCCCTTGGTTACAGTCTCATAATCCTGTTTTGGATTGGAAATCTGTGTCTGTAACCAGTTGGGGCTGCCAATGTGTTAATACCAACACTCCTGTTTTTTCTGCCTCCCCCCAGGCTCAGGATGTTCCTGACTTTTTGATTGATTTTTCTGATGTGTTTAGCGAAAGTAAATCTGCATCCTTGCCTCCCCATAGGAGCTATGACTGCGCTATTGAATTAGTGCCGGGTAGTAAATTCCCTAAAGGTCGCCTTTTTAACTTGTCTGTACCTGAACATGACGCTATGCGGTCTTATATCAAGGAATCATTGGAGAAGGGTCATATCAGACCATCCTCTTCACCCTTAGGTGCCGGTTTTTTCTTTGTGGCCAAGAAGGATGGTTCATTAAGGCAGTGTATTGATTATCGTCTCTTGAACAATATTACTGTGAAATATCAATACCCGTTACCCTTGATTTCTGACCTGTTTTCCAGAGTGAAAAACGCTACTTGGTTTACCAAGCTTGACCTCAGGGGGGCGTATAACCTTATTCGCATTAAGCACGGGGATGAATGGAAGACGGCATTCAATACCCCTGAAGGGCATTTTGAGTACCTAGTGATGCCCTTTGGGCTCACTAATGCTCCTTCCGTCTTCCAGTCCTTCATGAATGACATTTTCAGGGATTTTGTGGACAAATTTCTGATTGTTTATTTGGATGATATCTTGATTTTTTCTAATGACTGGGACTCTCATGTGAAACATGTTCGAACTGTGTTCCAGATTTTGAGAGAGAATGCTCTGTATGTGAAGGGATCAAAGTGTCTTTTTGGCGTACAGAGGATCTCATTTCTGGGATTCATTTTGTCCCCATCTGTTACTGAAATGGACCCGGTCAAGGTTCAGGCCATCTGTGATTGGGTCCAACCTACTTCATTAAAGGCTCTTCAGAGATTTTTGGGTTTTGCCAATTTTTATCGTAAATTTATTAGTAATTTCTCGGTTAGTATTGTTAAACCATTAACTGATTTGACCAGAAAGGGTTCTGATGTGGTGAATTGGCCTCCTGAGGCAGTCTCTGCATTTCAGGAACTTAAGCAGAGATTCACTTCTGCTCCTGTTCTACGGCAGCCTGATGTTTCTCTGCCATTTCAGGTGGAGGTTGATGCCTCTGAAATTGGGGCAGGTGCCGTTTTGTCCCAAAAAGATCCAGAGACCTCTAAAAGTAACCCTTGTGCCTTTTTCTCTCGAAAATTTTCTCCTACTGAACGTAATTATGACGTGGGTAATCGGGAGTTATTGGCCATGAAGTGGGCTTTTGAAGAGTGGAGACATTGGCTGGAGGGAGCCAAAATCAGGTGGTGGTCCTTACGGACCATAAGAATCTGGTCTATCTGGAATCTGCCAAGCGACTCAATCCTAGACAGGCCAGGTGGGCCTTGTTTTTCACACGTTTTAATTTTGTGGTTTCCTTTCTTCCTGGCACTAAGAATGTTAAGTCGGATGCCCTCTCGAGGAGTTTCCTTGCGGACTCTCCTGAGTTATCTGATCCTTCTGTTATTTTGAAAGAGGGTGTAGTTCTTTCCGCCATCTCGCCCAATTTGAGACTTGCTCTGGAGGGGTGTCAGGAGGATAGGCCCGAGTGCTGCCCTGTTGGAAAATTGTTTGTCCCGGACCAGTGGAAGAAGAGTGTGATGTCTGAGATTCATTGTTCCGCATTGGCTGGGCATCCCGGAATTTTTGGTACCAGAGACTTGGTTAGTCGGTCCTTTTGGTGGCCTACCTTGTCTCGTGATGTCAGGGAATTTGTGCAGTCCTGCGGGACTTGCTCTCGCTCCAAGCCTTGCTCTCGCTCTAGTGGTTTGTTGATGCCATTGCCTGTGCCCAAGAGACCATGGACCCATATCTCTATGGATTTCATTTCCGACCTTCCTGTTTCTCAGAGAATGACCACCATCTGGGTAATTTGTGATAGGTTTTCCAAAATGATACATCTTGTGCCATTACCTAAGTTGTCTTCCTCCTCTGAATTGGTGCCGTTGTTCCTTCAGCACGTGGTTCGTTTACACGGCATTCCTGAGAACATTGTGTCTGACAGAGGAGTCCAGTTTGTTTCCAGATTTTGGAGGACTTTTTGTTCTAAACTGGGTGTTCAATTGTCTTTCTCCTCGGCATTTCATCCTCAGACCAATGGTCAAACAGAGAGAACAAACCAGACATTGGAGACTTATCTAAGATGCTTTGTGTCTGCTGATCAGGATGACTGGGTCTCTTTTTTGCCTTTGGCTGAGTTTGCTCTTAATAATAGGGCTAGCTCTGCCACTTTGATGTCTCCGTTTTTCTGTAATTCTGGGTTTCACCCTCGATTTTCTTCAGGACAGACGGAGGCTTCTGTCTGTCCAGGTGTTGACTCTGTTGTGGAGCGTATGCAACAGATTTGGGACCAGGTAGTGGAGAGGTTGTCCCTCTCTCAGGAGAAGGCCCAGCGGTTTGCCAACCGGCATAGGACTGATGGTCCTCGGTTTAAAGTGGGGGACTTGGTCTGGTTGTCCTCAAAGAATATTCCTATGAGAGTAGCATCTCCTAAATTTAAGCCTAGGTTCATTGGACCTTATAAGATCATGGAGATTATTAATCCTGTTTCTTTTCGTTTGCTTCTTCCAGGGACATTTAAGATCCATAACGTGTTCCACAAGTCCTTGTTGAAGAGGTTTGTTGAGCCAGTGGTTCCTGCTGCTGTGCCTCCTGACCCTGTTTTGGTTGAGGGCAATCTGGAGTATGTGGTTGAGAAAATATTAGATTCTCGTTTTTCTAGACGGAAACTCCAGTATTTAGTTAAATGGAGAGGTTATGGTCAGGAAGACAATTCTTGGGTGTTTGCTTCGGACATCCATGCTAGGAGACTCATCCGTGCGTATCATAGAACTCATCCTGACCGACCTGGTTGCTCAAATGAGGGTTCGGTGACCCCTCCTCAAGGGGGGGTACTGTTGTGAATGGGTTTGAGATGAGTTCTGAGCAGAGGCTTCCTCTGGTGGTTACAAGCGGTGCTGGTCTGTCCAGTGAAGATTGTGAGGACTGGGAATCAGGTGTTACTGACTGGTCTTATATAAGGGAGTCACCTTCCCATCAGGGTTGCCGGTGATCAATTGTTCTGGTCTGAATCCTTCATTCCTGTTTCCCTTGTAGCCTGCTGTGTCGTGTCTGCATCTCCTGCTTACAGATAAGACATTTTCTTCTTTTTGTTTTTTGTGCTGTATTTTTGCATTTTGTCCTGCACTTCTGTGGGGGCCTTCAGGGTCCCCTCCGGGGGCTTTTGCCCTCTCAGTTTAGTTCAGCCACTGATGTTTGTACTTTTGCTTTTTCCAGTTTTTTCAGTGGCTGCTGTTTTGATTTTGTTACACCAGAGAACTAATTTAGGTGGTGGAGGTCGTGTGATCTCAGGTGTTTTTGAAATTAGTAGAGTTGGTGCTTTTCAGGGTTTTCTGGGATTGCAGTAAGTACCCTTCCTATCCTTTTCTATTTAGTTAGTTTGGGCCCCAGCGTTTGCTCATTCTATTTTCTTTCTGTGTAGTATTTCATCTTGTCTAACCGCCATTACATGTTTGGGGGCTTTCTATTATCTTTGGGGTTCTGCTCCGGGGCAGATAGCTTTCCTATTTCTATCTTTAGGTGTAGTTAGTTTCTCAGGCTGTGACGAGGCGTATAGGACCAACGTAGGAACGCTCCACGGCTGCCTCTAGTTGTGGTGGTTAGTCAGGGTACTGCAATCTCATAGATTCCAACTGCTCTGGTGTATTGCCTAATTTGCCTGCACTCCTCAGCTGCCAAAACATAACAGAGCCCTATATATTACTCCATACAGAATAATGAGCCCCATATATTGCTCCACACAGTATTATGGGCACCACATAGCGCTCCATACAGAATAGCATGCCCCATATATTGCTCCATACAGAATTATGATTCCCATATATTGCTCCATGCAGTATAATGTGCCCCATATAATACTCCATACAGTATAATGAGCCCCATACCTGTATATACATCATGAGCAGCCCCATCCCACTGAGCCCAGCTCCTGTATATACATCATCACCAGCCCTAGCCCACTGAACCCAGCACCACCTGTATATATCATCCCCAGCCCACTGAGCCCAGCACCGCCTGTATGTACATCAGCCCAGCCACAGCCAGCCCCCAGCCCTGTATATACATCAGTCCAAACCACCAGCATTTGTATATAAATCAGACCAGCCATCCCCCAGACCCTGTATATACATCAGCCCAGCCACAGGCAGCCGCCAGCCCCTGTATATACATCAGTCCAAGCCACCAGCATTTGTATATAAATCAGACCAGCCAGCCCCCAGCCCCTGTATACACATCATCCCAGCCACAGCCAGCCGCCAGCCCCTGTATATACATCAGTCCAAGGCCCCAGCACTTGTATATACAGTACAGACCAAAAGTTTGGACACACCTTCTCATTCAAAGATTTTTCTGTATTTTCATGAGTATGAAAATTGTAGAATCACACTGAAGGCATCAAAACTATGAATTAACACATGTGGAATTATACATTACACTTTACAAAAAAGTGTGAAACAACTGAAAATATGTCTTATATTCTAGGTTCTTCAAAGTAGCCACCTTTTGCTTTGATTACTGCTTTGCACGCAGAAAAGGTGAACGGATGGACTCTACATGCCTAGTTCCCACCATGAAGCATGGAGGAGGTGGTGTGATGGTGTGGGGGTGCTTTGCTGGTGACACTGTTGGGGATTTATTCAAAATTGAAGCGGTGAGCGGTCCAGCTCACCCCAAACCATCTCGATTGGGTTCAGGTCTGGTGACTGTGGAGGCCAGGTCATCTGGTGTAGCACCCCAACACTCTCCTTCTTGGTCAAATAGCCCTTACACAGTCTGGAGGTGTGTTTGGGGTCATTGTCCTGTTGAAAAATAAATGATGGTCCAACTAAATGCAAACCGGATGGAATAGCATGCTGCTGCAAGATGCTGTGGTAGCCATGCTGGTTCAGTATGCCTTCAATTTTGAATAAATCCCCAACAGTGTCACCAGCAAAGCACCCCCACATCATCACACCTCCTCCTCCATGCTTCACGGTGGGAACTAGGCATGTAGAGTCCATCCGTTCACCTTTTCTGTGTGCAAAGCAGTAATCAAAGCAAAAAGTGGCTACTTTGAAGAACCTAGACTATAAGACATATTTTCAGTTGTTTCACACTTTTTTGTAAGTGTAATGTATAATTCCACATGTGTTAATTCATAGTTTTGATGCCTTCAGTGTGATTCTACAATTTTCATAGTCATGAAAATACAGAAAAATCATTGAATGAGAAGGTGTCCAAACTTTTGGTCTGTACTCTACATCAGTCCAGCCAGCCCCCAGCCCCTGTATATACATCAGACCAGCCAGCCTGCCATTGATGTGAGTCTAATTGGCAGGCATAGATGTTGGTCTTTCTTGTGACATATTGTACTTCATGTTATTTTTACTACCTAAATGTTGCTATCTTCTGAATAGTCCTCTATAGCTGTCAGATTCTATGTACTAATGAATTGCTATGGCAACCATTAGGACCACACCACAGAGGGAGCCCCCACAATCTTAATCATCTAGATGCTTTAGTCACTTTTTACAGCAAAATCTAAGGGGTTAAACGGCCATGGTCGGCGCCAGTACTGATCGTGACTGTATGTAGCAAGATGTCAGCTATAGTGCACAGCAGACAGCTGCAGTATTTTATCCCATCAGGGTGATGCAATTCACTTATATATTTCAGATCAAGTCGTATTGGTGGCCACTAAAGGGTTAAAGAAGCACTCCCATCTCTTTTTTTTATTAAATGTGTGTATATGTTCATGTAATGTAGTGTGAGTGTATTAATATACTCAGCTTCCGCCGCTTTCTCTGGGATCCAGCGCCGTTCTGCTCAACTTCTCAGTGACGTCATCGCAATTCTGACTAGCCCGCTCACTCTTTGTGTGGGTCGGAAGCCTCTTTTACAATGTAAGCTTATGAAACCTCATCCTGAGTCTCGTTCTGACACTCCATAGACTTACATTGTAAAGGCCACTCAGGGTCTGACAGAGTTCGGTGTGACCCACAGACTCTGCAGAGTGGGGACATCAGGAGAAGAGGAGAAGATCAGCACTAGACACCGCAGACGGCAGCGGTAGGTGAGCATATTAATACTCTCAAAGTACATTACATGTGCATATACATGCATTTAATAAAAAAACATAGATGTGAGTGCTTCTTTAAGGCAGGACCTAGTAGACTTATTGTCAGTATGATGCTAACAAGCCTAATGCACTGCTGTCATACACAAGCATTGCAGTGTATTTCAGAAGCGATCACATGATCAAGTCCCATAATGGGAATTAAAAAAGAATATATAAAAAAACCACAAAACTGTTATTTAATAAAATCTTCCCAAAAATGGCATCAATGAAAACTTCAACTCATCCCACAAAGTATAAGCCCTCCTACAGCAAGAATACTAAATATGTTGTAGGTCTTGGACTAGGGTGACAAAAACGTATTATTTTAAAAAGTGTTTTACTGTATAAAACTAGCAAAATATAAAATAAAATATGAATTTAGTATCGCTGTGTTCATAAAGATCCGCAAACTAAAGTTAATATACTATATAAACTGCACGGTGAACACCATACACCATAAAAACAAAATAGCTGTTTTTTACACCCTTCCCCAAAAAATAAATAACATTTCCATAACACATTACAGTTGTGTGAAAAAGTGTTTGACCCTTCCTGATTTCCTATTCTTTTGCATGCTTGTCACACTTAAATGTTTCAGATCACCAAACAAATTTAAATATTAGACAAAGATAACAAAAATAAACACAAAATGCAGTTTTTAAATGAAAGTTCATTAAGGGAAAAAGACATCCAAAGTTACAGGGCCCTGCGTGAAAAAGTGATTCCCCCCCTTAAAAACATAAATTAACTGTGGTTTACCACATCTTTGAGAAGCTGAGTTCAAATTCCCTAGCCACACCCAGCCTGATTACTGCCACACGTGCTCTCAATCAAGAAATCAATTAAATAGGACCTACCTCACAAAGTGAAGTAGACCAAAAGATCCTCAAAAGCTAGACATCATGCCGTGATCCAAAGAAATTATGGAACAAATGAGAAACAAAATAATTGAGATTTATTAGTCTGGAAAAGATTAAAAGCCATTTCTCAAGCTTTCGGACTTCAGCGAACCACAGTGAAAGCCATTATCCACAAATGACGAAAAAATGGACAGTGGTGAACCTTCCCAGAAGTGGCCTGCGGACCAAATTTACTCCAAGAAATGAGTGACTACTCATCCAAGACTTCATAAAAGAACCAACAACAACATCCAAAGAACTAAAGGCCTCACTTGCTTCAGATAAGGTCAGTGTTGATGACTCCACCATAAGAAAAACTGGGCAAAAATAGACTTCATGGCAGAGTTCCAAGACAAAAACTACTGCTGAGCAATAAGAACATAAATGCTTGTCTCAGTTTTGCCAGAAAACATCTTGATGATATCCAAGACATTTGGGAGAATAGTCTGTGGACTGATGAGACAGAAGTTGAACTTTTTGGAAGCTGTATGTCCTATTACATCTGGTGTAGAAGTGACACATCTTTTCAGAAAAGGAACATCATACCAACAGTAAAATATGGTGGTGGTAGGTTGCTGCTTCAGGACCTTAAAGACTTGATGTGGTAAATGGAGCCATGAGTTACGCTGTCTATCAAAAAATAATGAAAGAAAATGTCTGGCCATCTATTTGTGACCTCAAGCTGAAACGCACTTGGATTATGCACAAGGACAATAATCCAAACCACACCAGCAAGTCCACCTCTGAATGGCTTAAGAAAAGCAAAATTAAGACTTTGGAGTGGCCTAGTCAAAATCCTGACCTTAATTCGATTGAGATTCTGTGGCATGACTGTAAAAAGGCAGTTCATGCTCAGAAACCCTCCAATGTGGCTGAATTACAGCAATTGTTATGTTTCGGTAGCTGAGGAGGACAGGAACAACAGCAGGGCAGCCGAACACCTGAGATGTTGGTAACTGATGGGTTGCAGATTCCTAAACTAACGACACAACTAGAGGTAGCCGTGGAGCGTTCCTACGTTGATCCTAGACGCCTCGTCACAGCCTGAGAGATAACTACACCTAAAGGCAGAAAGATGAAAGCTATCTGCCCCGGAGCAGATCCCCAAAGAAAATAGGAAGCCCCCAAACATATAATGGCGGTTAGACAAGATGAAAATACAAACATAGGCAGAAAATAGACTGAACAAACGCTGGGGCCACAAGCTGACTAAATAGGATAGGACAGGAGAGATTACTTTCTGCAACCCAGAAAACCCTACAAAAATCCAACAATTCTGATTACAAAAATACTGAGATCACACGATCTCGCCACCCACTAAATCAGATCTCAGTGTGAACAAAAACCAAGCTGCAGCCGCTGAAAAAACAGGAAAAAGCAAATGAGCAAATAACAGTGACTGCAGATAAACTGTGAGGAGCTCAGGCCCCAGGAGGGGACCTGGCTGACCTCCACAAAAGTGCAGAAAACAATGCAAAAAGCAAGCACAAAAAGAAAAGCAAAAAGTATCTTATCTGAAAGCAGGAGATGCAGGCAAGACTCCAGCAAACTTCCAAATGAACCAGGAACCACAATTGAGACAAGAACAATTGATCACCGGCAACCATCATGGGAGGGAACGTCCCTTATATCAGACCAGTCAGTGAACCCAGATTGCCACTCCTCGCTGAAAGGTTCAGTACTGTCTGTAACCACCAGAGGGAGCCTCTGCTCAGAAACCATCTCTAACACATTCATAACAGTACCCCCCCTTGAGGAGGGGTCACCGAACCCTCACTTGTGCAACCAGGCCGATCAGGATGAGCTCGGTGATAGGCACGGATCAGTCTCCTAGCATGGATGTCCGAAGCAAACACCCAAGAATTGTCCTCCTGACCATAACCTCTCCACTTAACCAAATACTGGAGTTTCTGTCTAGAAAAACGAGAATCCAATATTTTCTCAACCACATACTCCAGATTGCCCTCAACCAAAACAGGGTCAGGAGTCGCAGCCGTAGGAACCACTGGCTCGACAAACCTCTTCAATAAGGACTTCTGGAACACGTTATGGATCTTAAATGTCCCTGGAAGAAGCAAACTTAAGGAAACAGGATTAAGAATCTCCATGATCTTATAAGGTCCAATGAACATGGGCTTAAACTTTGGAGATGCAACCCTCATAGGGATATTTCTTGAGGACAACCAAACCAAGTCCCCCACTTTAAACCGAGGACCATCAGTCCTATGCCGGTTGGCAAACCGTTGGGCCTTCTCCTGAGAGAGAGACAACCTCTCCACTACCTGGTCCCAAATCTGCTGCATTCGCTCCACAACAGAGTCAACACCCGGACAGACAGAAGCCTCCGCCTGTCCCGAAGAAAATCGAGGGTGAAACCCAAAATTGCAGAAAAATGGAGACATCAAGGTGGCAGAGCTAGCCCTATTATTAAGAGCAAAGTCAGCCAAAGGCAAAAAAGAGACCCAGTCATCTTGATCAGCAGACACAAAACATCTCAAATAAGTCTCCAAGGTCTGGTTTGTTCTCTTGGTTTGTCCATTGGTCTGAGGATGAAAAGCAGAGGAGAAAGATAATTGAACACCAAGTTTAGAACAAAATGTCCTCCAAAATCTGGAAACAAACTGGACTCCTCTGTCAGACACAATGTTCTCCGGAATGCCATGTAACCGAACCACGTGCTGAAGGAACAAAGGCACCAATTCGGAGGAGGAAGGCAACTTAGCTAATGGCACAAGATGTATCATCTTGGAAAACCTATCACAGATTACCCAGATAAGGGTCATTCTCTGAGAAACAGGGAGGTCGGAAATAAAATCCATAGAGATATGGATCCATGGCCTCTTGGGCACAGGTAATGGCATTAACAAACCACTAGAGCGAGAGCAAGGCTTGGAGCGAGAGCAAGTCCCACAGGACTGCACAAATTCCCTGATGTCACGAGACACAGTAGGCCACCAAAAGGACCGACTCACCAAGTCTCTGGTACCAAAAATCCCGGGATGACCAGCCAATGCGGAACAATGAATCTCAGACATCACACTCTTCTTCCACTGGTCTGGGACAAACAATTTCCCAATAGGGCAGTGCTCAGGTTTATCCTCCTGACACCCTTCCAAGGCTGGTCTCAAATTGGGCGAGTGCGGAAAGAACTACACCCTCTTTCAAAATAACAGTAGGATCAGATAACTCAGGAGAGTCCGCAAAGAAACTCCTCGAGAGGGCATCCGCCTTAACATTCTTAGTGCCAGGAAGAAAAGAAACCACAAAATTAAAATGTGTGAAAAACAAGGCCCACCTGGCCTGTCTAGGATTAAGTCGCTTGGCTGATTCGAGATAAACCAGATTCTTATGGTCCGTGAGGACCACCACCTGATGTTTGGCTCCTTCCAGCCAATGACTCCACTCTTCAAAGGCCCACTTCATGGCCAATAACTCCCGATTACCCACGTCATAATTACGTTCAGTTGGAGAAAAATTTCGAGCGAAAAAGGCACAAGGGTCACTCTTAGAGGTCTCTGGATCTCTTTGGGACAAAACGGCACCTGCCCCAATTTCAGAGGCATCAACCTCCACCTGAAACGGTAGCGAAACATCAGGCTGCCGTAGAACAGGAGCAGAAGTGAATCTTTGCTTAAGTTCCTGAAACGCAGAGACTGCCTCAGGAGGCCAATTCACCACATCAGAACCCTTTTTGGTCAAATCAGTCAATGGTTTAACAATACCGGAGAAATTACCAATAAATTTACGATAAAAATTGGCAAAACCCAAAAATCTCTGAAGAGCCTTTAATGAAGTAGGTTGGACCCAATCACAGATGGCTTGAACCTTGAATTGGTCCATTTCAATAACAGACGGAGACAAAATGAATCCCAGAAATGAGACCTTCTGTACGCCAAAAAGACACTTTGATCCCTTCACATACAGTGCATTCTCTCTCAAAATCTGGAACACAGTCCGAACATGTTTCACATGAGAGTCCCAGTCATTGGAAAAAATCAAGATATCATCCAAATAAACAATCAGAAATTTATCCACAAAATCCCTAAAAAATCATTCATGAAGGATTGGAAGACGGAAGGAGCATTAGTGAGCCCAAAGGGCATCACTAGGTACTCAAAATGCCCCTCTGGGGTATTAAACGCCGCCTTCCATTCATCCCATGCTTAATGCGAATAAGGTTATACGCCCCCCTGAGGTCAAGCTTGGTAAACCAACTCGCACTTTTCACCCTGGAAAACAGGTCAGAAATCAAGGGTTACGGATATTGATACTTCACAGTGATCTTATTCAAGAGACGATAATCAATACGCGGCCTCAATGAACCATCCTTTTTGGCCACAAAGAAAAAACCGGCACCCAAGGGTGAAGAGGATGGTCTGATATGACCCTTCTCCAATGACTCCTTGATATAAGATCACATAGCATCGTGGTCAGGTACAGACAAGTTAAAAAGGCGACCTTTAGGAAATTTACCACCAGGCACTAATTCAATAGCGCAATCGTAGCTCCTGTGAGGGGGAAAATATGCAGTATTTCACTAAATACATCCGAAAAATCAGTTAAAAAGTCAGGAACATCCTGAGACTTGGGAGAGGCAGAAAAAACAGGAGTGTCGGCATTAACACATTGCCAGTCCCAACTGGTCACAGACACAGATTTCCAATCCAAAACAGGATTATGAGACTGTAACCAAGGGAAACCTAGTACAATAATGTCATGCAGATTATACAGCACCAGAAATTTGCAACTCTCCTTATGATCTGGTTCAACCCTCATTATCACCTGAGTAAAAAACTGGGGTTTATTCTCCGCCAAAGGGGTGGAATCAATGCCCAGTAGGGGAATAGACTTCCGCAGGGGTATCATGGGAAACCCACAACATTTGGCAAAGTTAAAATCCATCAGGTTAATAGCTGCTCCTGAATCAACAAAAGCCTGAGCACAAAATGTGGACAGGGAGCAAATCAGGGTAACAGTCAACAGAAATTTAGTCTGAACACTACCCAAGACAACTGAGCGTGCAAAACGTCTTCCCCGCTTAGGGCAGACTGAAATAGCATGAGAGGCATCACCACAGTAGAAACATAACCCATTGCGCTTTCGAAACTCATGACGCTGAGCCCCAGAAGTCACTCTATCACACTGCATGGGCTCAGAAGCTGGCTCACAAGGCAACACTATCTCACGCATACCTCTGCGCTCACGCAAACGTCTGTCAATTTGAATAGCCAATGACATAGAATCATTGAGACTAGAGGGAGCAGGGAATCCCACCATAACATCCTTTACATTCTCTGACAGCCCCTTCCGAAAAAGGGCTGCCAAAGCATCATCATTCCACTTGGTCAGGACTGCCCACTTTCGGAATTTCTGACAGTACAACTCAGCGTCTTCAAGACCATGATTTAATGCCAAAAAGGTTTTTCAGCTTGATCAGTGACATTAGGTTCATCGTACAATAACCCCAGAGCCAGAAAAAATGCATCAATATCATTCAAAACAGGATCCCCAGGTGTCAGGAAAAAAGCCCAATCCTGAGGATCGCCACGCAGGAGAGAGATGACAATTTGAACCTGCTGTGCTGCGTTACCTGAGGACTTAGGCTTTAAGGCAAAAAACAACTTACAGTTATTTTTGAAATTCAGAAATTTAGCCCGATCCCCCCAAAACAAATCTGGCATGGGAATCCTAGGTTCCACAACCGGCAACCCAGCAAGATAGGTAGCAATACTCCGAACCTCAGTGGCAAGCTGATCCACATGGCCAGACAACTGCAAACTCCATTGAGAGAAAAAAAAATCCTCCTCAGCACCCAGAGAAAAAGAGGGAAAAAATGCAACAGACAGAAAAAAAAAATCTCTGACAACTCTGACAACTTTTTTCTTTCCACACTATTTTTCCCTTCTGTGAATAACATATAATTTTCAGTTATGGCCGGTGATACTGTTATGTTTCGGTAGCTGAGGAGTACAGGAACAACAGCAAGGCAGCTGAACACCTGAGATGTTGGTAACTGATGGGTTGCAGATTCCTAAACTAACGACACAACTAGAGGTAGCCGTGGAGTGTTCCTACGTTGATCCTAGACGCCTCGTCACAGCCTGAGAGATAACTACACCTAAAGGCAGAAAGATGAAAGCTATCTGCCCCGGAGCAGATCCCCAAAGAAAATAGGAAGCCCCCAAACATATAATGGCGGTTAGACAAGATGAAAATACAAACATAGGCAGAAAATAGACTGAGCAAACGCTGGGGCCACAAGCTGACTAAATAGGATAGGACAGGAGAGATTACTTTCTGCAACCCGGAAAACCCTACAAAAATCCAACAATTCTGATTACAAAAATACTGAGATCACACGATCTCGCCACCCACTAAATCAGATCTCAGTGTGAACAAAAACCAAGCCGCAGCCGCTGAAAAAACAGGAAAAAGCAAATGAGCAAATAACAGTGGCTGCAGATAAACTGTGAGGAGCTCAGGCCCCAGGAGGGGACCTGGTTGACCTCCACAAAAGTGCAGAAAACAATGCAAAAAGCAAGCACAAAAAGAAAAGCAAAAAGTATCTTATCTGAAAGCAGGAGATGCAGGCAAGACTCCAGCAAACTTCCAAATGAACCAGGAACCACAATTGAGACAAGAACAATTGATCACCGGCAACCATCATGGGAGGGAACCTCCCTTATATCAGACCAGTCAGTGAACCCAGATTGCCACTCCTCTCTGAAAGGTTCAGTACTGTCTGTAACCACCAGAGGGAGCCTCTGCTCAGAAACCATCTCTATCACATTCATAACAGCAATTCTGCAAAGATGAGTGGGCTAAAATTCCTCCAGAGGATTGTAAAAGACTCAGTGCCAGTTATCACAAACGCTTGATTGCAGATGTTGCTGCTAAGGGAGGCCCAACCAGTTATTAGGTTTAGGGGCAATCAGTTTTTCCCACAGGGGCCTGTAGGTTTGGATTTCTTTTTCCCTCAGTAATAAAGACTATCATTTATAAACTGCATTTAGTGTTTACTTGTGTTATCTTTGTCAAATGTTTCAGATCACCAAACAAATTTAAATATTATAGTGTGACAAATATGCAAAAGAACAGGGTATCAGGAAGGGGTAAACACTTTTTCACACCACTGTATATAAAATTATGCAAATATAAAATACAACTTGTCTTGCAAAAAATTGTCCTTAACATGTTTTTTGTGTTGACAGAAAAATAATAAAATGAAATAAAGTTAGAACTGTGGAAATTGGCTAAAAAAACAACAACAAATAACTTTGTCATTAAAGCCAATGAGAGGTTTATTTTACGCTCATTCTCGAGGGTGTCATGTTGTACATAAAGTGACATAAAGGGAACCTGTCATTGTACATGTTGTTCAATTTCTGGATAGCACGGCATAGAGAAAAGCTGAGCAGAATGATGTATATGTTTGTATAGAAAAGATTCAATTTAACTTGTATTTTATTCATTGGAATCCCTGGTATTTGTATGTATGAGTCCAGTGGGCGGTCCTACTAGTGATTGACAGCTATCTATGCGTACACAATTATACAGAAAAAGACTGTCAATCACTGAACAGGACCGCCAACTACAATATTTATAAATACCAGGGATTTCAATGAAGAAAATTCAAGTTTCATGGAAACACTTCCCACTAAATGTCAAGCAACCTGCTCTGCTCCTCCTTGGCCATAACATCCAGCCTAAAGATCACATTCCATTTTCTACATGACAGGTTCAGTTTAATGAAGATTTCCAGGTTTGCAAACTGCAAGTGATATCAGCTTACCATGTCAATCTTAGTCATTGCTAACTTACTGTATATAATACATAACTGGTTTGTGTGCTGTATCGCTCAGGCTCACCCCTTGCTTGGAAATGAACATTTACCAATAGAGGAGAACAGAAGAGTTGCCCCTGAAGCAAGTCGCGAAGGTGAAAAACACCATAAGGAACATCCATAAGTGACCCACTGAGTGCTCTCCCGTCAGAGACTGCATCTTGTATTTATGTATAGCTCTGCTATCGTACTTTACACCACCAGAGGGAACAACTGAGCCCATAGTGCTTGAAGAAGAGGATCAGTCATAACCAGAACAGAACCAAAAAACTTCCAGTATCCGCAGTATCTGGGCAACGCAGAGTAGCACAATGCTAGCTATATATACAGATCTGCATTTAACATCCTGGACTACTTTACCACCATGCCGGTATATTTTTCACAGTCTGTTGTGGCCTTCCTGCTGCAAAAACTTGCATCCTAACAGATACATTTAGGAGATAGGAATGTCTCCCCAGCATGGCTGACATGCTATGCAGCACTGGGTCTATATGCTGAGAATAATTCCCCGTGTTTTGTGATCACTGGGATGTATATGTATATATTGCTTACATTGTATGAGCAGAAAGAACACGGGGAGATAGCTTTTGGGTATTACATGCCAGTACAAGGCATGCTTCACTTCAGACCTCGGCTTGTCCGCTGCTCTATATTAAAAGAATGGAAAAAAAGCAGATAATCAGATTGTATCTTCCCTGGAGCAATTGGAGCAATGTAGCTGGTCAGCAAGGATATGGCTATTGTCTTTAACAGGTAAGGTTGGAAGACGTGATTTCACAGAGTCAAAATTGCTAATAGTCACTGTCCTAGTATATGCCAATAAGGACCACATTTCTTTCGATCCCTGCATTACGTGAGCTCGGTGAACGCCAATATCCTACAGACATGTATTATAATGGTAACTATAATAGAGTCATAGAGGAGTGATGCAAGGCAATTGCAGCTGGAAAGGCCGAGATTTCAAGACATTAGCTACTTATCACTTCGGTCCTATAGAAAGAAACTTTTAATTGATTACTGCTAATGAGGAAAAATCTTCTCCAGGAAATCTGATAATCAGCACTGGAGTTGGTATGGATCGACTTGCAGGACCCAGTTCATCATCTACATCAGTAATCTGTGCGAGGTGGACGAGCCATGAGAACCCCTCCTACCTCCTGGTATCTGCTTCTCTTCTTTTGATTGTCCGCCTGACACAACGTCACACGTGTGCCATGACGCAATGTTGACATTGAGCAAGGCTGGGCTAATTAAAAGTAGAAGGGTTCTCAGGGCTTCTGGCCGACAGTCAGAGATTACAGACCTGGGTCTTGGGAATCGCTTTGTGCCAACTAATCAGCACCTATGGAATTGTCTTATTGAGTTTCGTGACATGGTGCGTTGTTCACTGCAGTTGGGTATAGTACATTCATTGAACTGGGGTTTCAATACATCAATAAAAGAAAGTAATAGGCACCTCAAAGAAGGTGTGTAACTTAATGCCTAACCATTGCTTTTCATTACAAAATAAAGAGAAAATGTCTCTGAGACAAAAGTTATCATTTGTAATATTTTCTTGTGGGAATGTGCATACTACATACCAAGATGTCTGAGTTATTTGTACTAAACAAATCTACCAGCGTATATGTACTATGCAGCACACACATACATTAGAACCATTTTCATAGGATGCCAATTACTGTGTTAGTTTGTATTCCGAGTATAGAAGGAAAATGGAGGAAACCCATACAAACACGATGCAAACATGGCCTTTATTACATTTGCATCTAGGAACCTGGTGATCTAATGCAAATGCGCTAAAAACTGAGTCACTTGCTGCCTGTAGATATTCTTTCAACAACAGCCAAGGTTTCATACATAAGTCTGTGTATATACTACATATTCCCAAATTACAGGCGCCCCATGTCTCTGCAATGGCTATACATCCTGTAAGTCAATAATACTCAGTTGATGTTACAATTTGAGGTTACGTCAAATGGAGCGAGAAACACAAAGGTATGGTAAGCGACAGAAAAGATCCTGGAGGCCCGAGTTCAGCTCTAAATGGCAGATTAAGGCTGTAAACTGTTTGGAGTAATTAGGTAGGAAGAATTGAAATGCAAAACTTGTGAAAAGAAATTCAGCTAACTAGACAGCGAGATTGGAACTGAGAAAAAATAAAACATAAAGACAAGAACAACTGGGAGAACTGGAAGAAAGTTCAGAGCACAGAGGGGCAAGAAATGATGATAGTCATGAGCAGCAAAATACAAAATACTGACAGAACATTGTAATGGGTGTCTAAATGTCTCAAGAACTCCTATGAAAGAAAACTTACAGCTTGGTAACAAGCAACAGGGGCTTCATTTTAAAGAAATCAAATAAACATCTGAATCAAAATATAATTGAAAACTAGCTTGGCGCGTACGAAATTTTCGCACATTGGTCGTCGGGGCACAAGCAATTTTAGAAAAAACAAGCTGGTCAAATGTAAATGTATTTCATGAGATGATGAACACAGACAGGTATTTATATATGTGAATTGGTAATACAATAAATTGGTTTGATAAATAGAGGCCAAAAAATGTCTTCCGGTTGAGGTGCCACCTGCAGGTCATTGTTTCTTTCTGCAGCTTTATGAAAATGAATGTTTAAACTGTTTTTAGTGATAAAATTGTGAATGTGTGGTTTGTTTGGCTCTTTTCTTGCTGAAGGGGGCAAGGTTACCTTTCAAATGGTGTATCATTTGTGTGTGTGGGGCGAAGCAATCAGCGAAAAGCAGTGCATGTTTACAAATTTGTTTGCATATGTGACTCACCTGCAGTGAAGTGTGCAATCCTCCAATGTGCCTGAAATAGGCAGGGAAGCACTTGGGTGAGCTGGAAAGCCCCCAAGGCAAATGTTTGGATTTGTTTGTGATGTCTGTAAGCAGCTTTGTGGAAGTGTGCATTCCTCCAAATTGGCTGAAATAGGCTGGGCAAGCAGTTTGGCAAGCTGGAAAGCCCCCAAGGCAAATGTTTGGATTTGTTTGTGATTTCTGTAAGCAGCTTTGTGGTAGTGTGCTTTGGGGTAGTGTCGTGCCACCTGAAGGTCATTTTTCCTTACTGCAGGTTTCTGAAAATTAATGTTTAAACTGTATTTTGTGATCAAATCGTGGATATGTGGTTTATTTGGCTATTTTCTTGAAGGGGGCAAGTTTACCTTTCAAATGGTGTATTATTGGTGTGTGTGGGTGCAGAATGAACGGAGATACAAAGTAATCACAGAAAAACAGTGTTTAGAAATAATAGAATAGATTGGAAGCACCATAACAATTTCTAAAATATCTATAAACTTGAATATTTGTGTTATTCATGTTCTGGGAAATGTAAGGGATCACCAGTGACATTGTACACAGGAGCTCTACATATAGTGTCAGTGTACAGGTAATACAGGGATCACCAGTGACATTATACTCAGCGGCTCTATATATACTGTATATTATATAGTATTAGTGTACAGGTAACACACTGACTTACCAGTGATGTCTCTAGTTGAAGATATTCATCTTTTCTTTGCTTCTTCATCCAGCAGAGACCACCATCACTTCTTTCAGCCAGGACTTGTCTATGCAAAAAAAAAGTTATTTAGAGCACATGTCCCAATTTTTCCCCAACTTCTACACTATGCCAGATGAAGAAAACAAGTGACAGTATTGATCTGTACAGTAACAGGTCCTCTCCCCCACTGAAAACAGTGTCCTCTAAAATAAAATATATCACAGCAGTAATAATATCCCTTAATTAGCCCCTACAGTAATAATGCCCTACATTCTGGCACCTTTCTGCAGTAACGTCCTCCATGTGTCTCATTCCTGGCCCCATGTGTCTCCATCCTGCTCCCATATGTCATCCCATCATTGCCAAATGTGTTTCCATCCTGCCCCCATATGTCCTCTCATCCTGGACCCACATGTCTCCATCATGCCCCCCAATATGTCCTCTCATCCTGGTCCCACATGTCTCCATAATGCCGCCCACATGTCTCCATCATGCCCCACACATTTGTCCTCTCATCCTGGCCCTATATATCTCCATCATGTCCCCATATGTGTCCTCACATCCTGGCCCACATGTCTCCATCCTGCACCCCATTATGTCCTCTCATCCTGGCTCCACATGTCTCCATCATGCCTCCCACATATGTCTCTCATCCTGCCCCCCACATGTCTCCATGATGCCCCCATATATGTTCTCTCATCCTGACCCCACATGTCTCCATCCTGCCCCATATATGTCTGCTCATTCTGGAACCACAGGTCTCCATCATGCCCTCATGTATGTCCTCACATCCTGGCCTCACATGTCTCCATCTTTTCCCCCCCATATGTCCTCTCATCCTGGCCCCACATATCTCCATCATGTCTCCACATGCCTCCATCCTGCTCCCCCATATCTCTTCTAATTCTGGCCCACATGTCTCCATCACGCCCCTCTGTATGTTATCTCATCTTGGCCCCACATGTCTCCATCATGCCGCCCATAGGTCCTCTCATCCTGGCCTCACTTATTTCCATCCTGTCCCCCCCATATGTCCTCTCATCCTGGCCCCACATGTCTCCATCATGCCCTCATATGTCCTCTCATCCTGGCCCCACATGTCCCATCATGCCCCCCCCATTTGTCCTCTCATCCTGGCCTCACATGTCTCCATCATGCCCCCATATATGTCCTGTCATCCTGGCCTCAAATGTCTCCATCATGCCCCCATATATGTCCTCTCATCCTGGTCCCACATGACTCCATCATGCCCCTACATATGTCCTCTCATCCTGGCCCTGCATGTTTCCATCATGTCCCCATATATGTCCTCTCATCCTGGCCCCACATATGCCCTCTCATCCTGGCCTCACATGTTTCCAATATGCCACCCATATGTTCTGTTATCTTGGTCCCATATGTTTCCATCATGACCCCACATATATCCACTTATCCTGGCCCCACATGTTTCCATCATGCAGCCATATATGCCCTCTCATACTGCTCCCACATGTCTTCATCATGCCCCCCATATGTCTTCTCATCCTGCACCCCTCCTCTTCCCCATATTGCGGATTTCAGTACCAAAAAATAAAGAACGCACATTCAGTTAGTGAGCGAGTGTCCGACTCCTGCGACTGGGGCCTGGTGAGGAGGGGGGCCCGAATGCCAATAAGGGCAGTAATGCTCTGATGGTGGCACTGACCGTACACTACAAGAATAAATATATTGGGACACATCTCTTAATCAGTGAATTCAGATTTTTCATTCAGTCCCATTGCCAGTGGTACAGTATGGTACAGTATGTAACATCAAGGCCCTCGCCATGCAGTCTGCATTTACAAACATTTGTGAAAGAATGGCTAGCCCTAAAGAGCTCACTGATACCAGCGTTGTCTTGTAATGGCATGTAGCAAGTCAGTTTGTGAAATTTTGGAAAGCTAAGTTCCTAAAAGCTTCCATTTTTCACAGTTGGTTGTAGAATTGGAACTGCAGCAAAATAGAAATGATGTGGCAGACTACATACAGTAACAGATCAGGGTGCATATTATTTAGGCGCATAATACTCTGCTCAAATACTGACTGCAGAGTTCCAAACATATTAACATCAGCACAACAATTGTTTCGGGAACTTAATGTAATGGATTTCTACGGCTCAGCAATTGCATGCAAGTCTTACATCCCCAATCATAATGCCAATCATCGGATAAAGTGGTGTAATGCACACTACTACTGGAGTCAGGAGCAATGAAATTATGTTCTGTGGGGTAATAAATTATACTTCTCCATCTGGCAGTCTAAACAACGGCAACATCTGTAAGGGGTTTGTATGGTCTCCCTGTGTTTGCATGGCTTCCTCCAACACTCCAAAGACATACTGGTAGGGAATTTATACTCTGAGCCCCAATGGGGACAGTCAAGGGGCAGAATGGAGAGACATGGGGCAAAATGGAGACGACATAGGGGCCGAATGGAGAGTCATGAGGCAGGATAGGAGATCATATGGGGAAGAATGGAGAGATGGGGCAGAATGGAGATGACATGGGGCAGAATAGAGATGACATGGGGAAGAATGGAGAGACATGGGGCAGAATGGAGATAGCAAAGGGGCAGAATGTATACGACATGAAGGCAGAATGGAGAGACATGGGGCAGAATTGAAACGACATGGCAGAATGGAGAGACATGGCGGCAGAATGGAGATGACAAAGGGGCAGAATGTAGACAACATGAAGGCAGAATGGAGAGACATGGGGCAGAATGGAATCAACAGGGGCAGAATGGAATCAACATGGGGAAGAATGGAGAGACATTGCGACAGAATGGAGATGACAAATGGGCAGAATGTAGACAACATGAAGGCAGAATGGAGAGACATGGGGCAAATTGGAGAGACATGGGAGCAGAATGGAGATGACATGGGGCAGAATGGAGAGACATGTGGCAAAATGGAGACACATGGGGGCAGCTAGGAGAGACATGGGGGCAGGGTGGAGACATATGGAGCCAGGAATGGGAGAACAAATGGGGCCAGGAATGGGACACAGGGGGCCAGGAATAAGACACAAGGGCCAGGAATGAGCATGGGGCCAGAAATTAGACATGTCGAGTCCAAAATGGAGTACATATGGAAACAAGATGTGGGACATTATTACTGTGGGACTAATTAAGGGATATTATTACTTCTGTGTTTTTTTTTGTTTTTGAGGTTACTGTTTTCAGTGGGGGGTTCTCTTACTGATAATTGTCGTTTTTTTCTTCATTGGCGTAGTGTAAATTTGGGGAAAAATTGGAAATGGGAAAAATATGCTCTAGATAACTGTTATTTTCTGCAAAGACGAGTCTTGGCTGGAAGAAGTGATGGTGGTCTGCACTGGATGAAGAAGTAAAGCGAAGATGAAGGACTTCAACTAGAGACGTCACTGGTGAGTCAGTGTGTTATGTGTACAATTACACTATACACCATACACTATACACAGCGCTCCTGTGTATAATGTCACTAGTGATTACTGTATTACCTGTACACTGATATTATATACAGAGTTCCTAATATATTAAGTCACTGGTGATCACTGTATTACCTGCACACTGACAGTATATACAAAGCTCCTTTGTATAATGTCACAGATGATCCCTGTATTAACTGTTGTGAGGCAGTGACCAATGTTATATGTGAGGGTCGCTATGTGTCCCCCAGGATGCATATAGAAGCGTATTGAGGCCGGGGAGTGCATTGCAGTCACAGGTATATCTGTGATTGTAATGCAAAATAAAAGTAAGTGTTGGTCTTTGGCAAGCAATTGGTCCAAGGCAGATTTAAGAAAACCTGCCATGGGCTTTTATTTTTGATGCAGACTACACGATGGTAGTGGGGCTGTCTGCTTCCTTCCTGGCTAGGTCTTCCATGTGGCTGACTGCCACAGGTTCCTTGTAAAAACCCTGAAGCAGAGGGTTGGGTGTGTCCCTTTTGGTTTGCAAGTGTGCAGAGCAGGAGGCTCTGCAGAGCTCAGCCTGTGTGAAGCAACACAGAGCCAAGCCGAGTCAAAAGGCCTGGCACCCCTCAGAGCACACAGCGGTGCAGTGGCCCATGGCAACTGGTCTCGGTTACAGACTGTTTTGTTTCCCGGCTGCGATCCTATTTACTTTCTGTTTGTGAATATGCTGACCATTTTAAGAGACTTTATTTTGAACTTTCCTGCACCAACCCCGCTGCACTACAATGTACATTGACACTATACACTATACTATGTACAGAATGCCTGTGTATTACGCCACCTATGGCACCATTAGTAATGTGTTTTTTTTATTAATGATCAGTATTGTATTATTTGGTCACTATGTGGTCATAATATGTGGTCTGGTCATGGTGTGGCGGTATTTGTCCCTTGCATATGGTATTATTGTTAATTTTGAAAATGTATGTGACTCAATCGCTTAGAAAATAAAGAAAAATATACCTTAAAAGAGTATTGGGTATTTTAAGAAATGTTTAGTAGGTTAGAATAAAGTAGGGTCCTGTCAAAAAAGTCTACCTTGTTTGGCTAAAACAAAAGCTGATAGCTGTATGTCCCGATTCATTATGGGATTCGTGGCTGCTCTAGTTCTGCTCTAATTTAAAGATTTTTTTTACTTTTGGTCCAGCAAGATTTAATGTCAGTCTATTGCTGGCAGATTTTTTTAGGATGGTCAGCTGATGTTGGGTATCCACTCCCACCTTACTTTAAATAGTTACATGACCCATCAGCTGATCGTCGGCAATAGAGTGATTATGCAGACCAGCTTGAAGTGAGGAGCTCTCCTGTGTCAGTGGTTTTGCTGCAGCTGTGGGAATTCAGATACGCTGTTTTCTATGCTGTCATGGAGCGTGGCAGCAGAGCCTGAAGCTGAGTATATTGTCCCTTTTTCTTTGGCCTGTGTTTTCTCTTCCCGTTTGTTTTACCATTTGCATTGATGAGGCTAGCATGCTTGCTAGCCAGTGCAGTAGCCAGGGTACATTGAGAAGGCAATCAGGGACTAGGCATGTGATGGCAGTGGCGGGAAGGACCCGCATAGGCTGTTAGAGGAGTCTAGGGACAGGGATATTATGGTGTCAGGATGTCCAATTCCTTGCTCCCTCCCTACAGCTGTTTGCTGTTGTCATGGGTGTGTCAGAGGCTGCAAACAGTCGCATTTAATTGACACACCTGGATCTGGGTGTTTATAGACTCCCAGTCTGCTGCTGGGAGTTGACGGTGATATTTCCATTTCCCCATGTTGAGGCTTGAAGCTATAGCATTCAGCTTTCTTCCTCTTTGCTGTTGCTGGAGGATGTCTGTGTTACATCTCTGAGTCTATTCAAGATAAGTGTTCCCCTTGTTTGTCTATCCCAGCTGTATTTAGTGGTAGTAGAGATCGACTAGTGCCTACCCTTTCATTCCCTAAGTAGGGCTTATCACCATGGTCAGTCAGGGATTAGGTTCCTGCTCGGCGATAGGTGCAGAACCCATAAAGGATGTTTAGGGCAGACAGGGTGACTATAGTTCTGCCTAGGGGTCTCCACTTCCCCCCTTTCCTAGTGTTGGGCTCCTTTCTCCTCATCCCTTCGTGTTGCACTTAGTCTTTCCTACACTGTGTGTGACATTATGACCAGCCGTGCATAGTTAAGGAAAAAAAAAAAACTGACGTGGTTTTTTATGTATGTTTTTTCGGGTGTGTTTTCTTTTCCTTTTCTACCTTGGTATGGATCTGGTCATAGGGCTGACAGAGCAGCTATGCTGTCTGTCTCTGGATGCAGGTCGCTGCTGTTCTGGTCTTTGCATGTAGACCAGTGCAAACTGAAACCAAGGTTGCCCTCCCTGACAGGTTTTCCGGAAGAAGAGACAAGTTTTTTGTGTTTTAGGAAACTTGCAAACTTCATTTTAAACTTTGTCCTCTCCCCTTCGGAAACGAAGAGCAACGAGTCTGTATTGTTATTTCTCTACTACAGGGAAATACGCAGTTCTGTGCTTTCTCTTTGCTGCAGGATTCGGTTTGTCTCCAGTGTGTGGAGGGATTTTTTTGGTTCTAGCCCTTATCTATGATGACCCTGAACGAGTCGCCTTGGCTGAGTCCTAGATTGTGTCACCTTCAGCAGGGGAATCAGTCAGTGGAGATGTATAGCTCCAAACTCCGCAGGTGGGCAACTGATATAAATTGGAATGACCCAGTTCTCAGAAGCCAATATTTTTAGGGTCTCACTGAAAGGATGAAAGATGCCTTGGCAGTATATGAAACACCCTGAGTCCTTGGAGGCAGCTATGTTGCTGGAAAAACATGTTGACAGACGCCTTTGTGATAAGACCACCTTATCCAGAGCCTCTTTTTCGGGGTATTGCCCCTTTGCCAGGGGAGCAGTCTAGTGGTGAACCTATACGGGGAGGGTGGAGGAACCCATGCAATTAGGGGGTGCCTCTACATCGTACATTTTCCAGGATGTTCGCAAAAAAAGGGTGTGTGCTTTTTTGGTGGAAAAAAATTGGGGCCTGTCCTTTGATGCCTATACAAAAGAAGACTTGTTTAACCCTTGGTAATCTATTGTTGAATAAGCAAGGGATGCATCTATCATCAACCTGTAGTTTGTACTGACAGCAGTGGTGGTGCTGGAGAGCAAAACCGAGGAGATTTCTGTGTTGACAGTGGAGCTGGAGTCAGCATGGTTGATGCTGAGTTTGCCATAACTCACGGGCTGGTTTACTGAGCTTTAGCTGAGCCCATTCCCATCTTTGCCATCGACTCAGCGCCACTTGGACAGAAAGCTCTCAAATTGTACAGAATTTAAGACTGAGGGTGGGGTCGGTTCATTCTAAAATAATTCCTTGCTATGTCCTGGATGATCATCCCACCCCAATGGTGTTGGGTCTTCCTGGTTGGTGAAACATAATCCGTTGGTGGTGTAATACTATTGTAGGAACTCGAGGATTCTGATAGCGTGGGGCAATGAACAATCAGAGACGGGTTTCTTTGAATGCAAATAATGTATTTGTGAAACAGCAAAACACCCAAAAACAATATTCAAACAACCCGTAGTGACATGCAATGAGTCCATATATATATACACAAGTCCAGTTATATGAATCCGGATATATAAGTCCTTGAACCTCTATAGCGAGGGTGGTAAAGTTCTTACGACGGAGTCCTCACACAAATGTGACCACAAGGTAAGTCTGATGCACAGGTAACGTGGCTGGATTTACACACTGCTGGTGTGTGAAGAGTCAGATCCAGGTATGCAGAAAACACAGGGAGGTCCAGGAACAAGTTAATCTCAGTTGTGGCTTAATTCAGTGAAGTCCAACAACAAGTTCATATGTCAGTAAGATTCCAGTAACAGTTCCAACAGCTCTCACCAGAGGTAATGCACGAAGGGTTAAACAGCAACAGTTCAGAAACACAGTTCTTATCAGATGGAGTGAACCAAGGGTTAAATTCCCAAGTCAACAGGTTAGTGATAACACAGTACGTGCAACTTATGTATGCAGAGAATGTCCAGAGCCATGGGTAGAAACTGCTGTGGCTGAGAAACACCTGAAGATAAGGTTATGCACTTTCCTGGTAAATACACAAAAGATCTGTGAGGAACAAAGCAGCTGGGTTGCAGGGAAACGGAAGCAGAATACTCCAGCAGAGAAGCCAGCACCTGAGCCGGGTTTTAAACAAACGAACAGGAAGTAGGGCACACAAAACAGCAAACTCCATTTTAACAAAGGGCAAAATCATTGACAAAGTTACCTAGAAAACCCGGAATACTGACATTACTCCCCCCCTAAAGACGGCCTCCGGACGGTCCTGGACCAGGCCTGTCTGGGTATCTCCGATGAAACTGAGCAATCTTCAGAGGCGCATTGATGTTACTTACTGGTTCCCAAGAATCATTTTCAGGAGAGTAACCTTGCCATCTAACTAGATACTGAAGCCGGTTTCTATGAAGTCTCGAATTAACAATATCCTGTACCACGAATTATTCTTCGCCATCAACAACACTGGTGGAGGGGGAGGTACGATACGTCCCTGAAACGTGTTAGGAGAGACTGGTTTTAATAAGGAAACATGAAATACTGGGTGTACCTTTAAAGTCCGTGGTAGCTTCAACCGACAGGCAACAGAGCTCACAATCCCAGTGATCTTGAATGGACCGATGAATTTCTGTCCCAGTTTCTGCGAAGGAACACCCAATTTTAGATTCTTGGTGGACAACCAAACCGAGTCTCCTACCTTATACATAGGTGCTGGTTTCCGGAATCTATCGGCCGACTTCTTGTAACGCTCCTGTGCTGTGGTCAGGGAGTCCTTCAAAACTTCAAGATTACGTTGCAACGCCGTCACTCTGTCTTCAACCGCTGGTACCGAAATCGTAACCGGAGACCTAGGCAAAATACTTGGATGATAACCCAGGTTGGCAAAAAAAGGCGTTACCTTCGTGGAACTGCTTTGGGAGTTGTTGTACGAAAATTCCGCTAGAGGAAGTAGCTTCAGCCAATCGTCCTGCAAATGACTGACGTAACAGCGTAGATATTGCTCCAAGGTTTGATTTGTCCGTTCGGTCTGCCCGTTGGTCTGAGGATGGTATGCAGAAGACAAGCAAACATTAATGTGGAGCGCAGAACAAAATCCTTTCCAAAATCTAGAGGTAAATTGTATTCCCCAGTCAGAAATGATGTCATCTGGTACCCCATGCAGCCGGAAAATGTTCTGGATAACTAGATCTACTGTCTCTGTAGCTGAGGGAAGACCAGCACACGGAATGAAATGAGCAGCTTTCGTTAAACGATCTACTACCACCAAAATAGTATTTTTACCACCAGAGGTGGGTAACTCCACAATAAAGTCCATCGAAATAGACCCCCAAGGGCGAGACGGTACAGGTAGCGGTTTAAGAAGACCAGTAGGTGAAACGCGAGGAACCTTGTACCGGGCACAAACTTCACAAGAGCGGACATAGTCATTCACATCCTTCAAGCAGGTAGGCCACCAAAAAAAACGAGTTAACAATTCCTGCGTCTTCTGTACCCCCCTATGACCAGCCAATTTAGAGTCGTGGACCAATTTGAGAACTCGAAGTCTTACAGCCTCTGGGACATAAATACATCGATCTCTAAGCCACACACCATTCCGAAGGACAAGATTCACATTGTCAGGTGGAGCTGCAAGAAATACGTCACCGTCATAGGCCAGCTTGATCTCCTGCCACAAGTCCCGGTTCCGGAGCACTCCAACGAAATTGGCCTCCGACAAGATGGTCTTCGACGGGGTCCCAGGCACGGAATCCACGGTATGGATTTGGGATAATGCGTCAGCTTTCCCATTACATGAACCTGGGCGGTACGAAATAATAAAATTAAACTGGTTCAAGAACAAACTCCACCTAGCTTGTCGAGGAGAAAGACACCTGGCAGACTTAAGGAATTCCAAATTGCGATGATCCGTGAGTACTACTACCTGCTGAGTTGCCCCCTGCAAATGGTGTCTCCATTCCTTAAAGGCAGAAATAATTGCCAAAAGTTCCTTATCTGCCACATCATAGTTCAGTTCTGCAGAAGATAACCTATGAGAGAAGAAGGCACACGGGTGCAGCAAACCTTTGTCTCCGGTACGTTGTGAGAGGATAGCTCCCAATGCACAGTCAGACGCGTCCACCTCCACGATAAAAGGCTGTGCAGGATCCGGATGCATCAATATTGGAGCCGTGGTTAAAACAACCCTTCAGGCGATCAAAGGCTTCCTGAGCTTGCGAAGACCATTCAAACTTCTTCCCCTTCTTGGTGAGGAGAGTGATGGGACGGACAATTTCTGAAAAATTTCGGATAAACCGTCTATAAAAGTTAGCAAAGCCAATGAATCGTTGTACCTCCTTAATGTTTCCTGGTACCGGCCAGTCCAAGATTGCCTGGATCTTGCTGGACTCCATATTCAATCCCTGAGGCGAGATAACATAGCCTAAAAATTGAATTTCAGAACAATGGAACTCACACTTTTCGAGTTTGATGTACAAATGATTATCTCTCAAACGTCTAAGTACGGTTTTGACATGTTCCTGATGTTCCTGTAAGGAGTCAGAAAAGATTAAGATGTCATCAAGGTAAATTACCACATATTGGTCCAATAAATCCCTGAAAATGTCGTTGGCTAAATGTTGAAAAGCAGCAGGAGCGTTACAGAGTCCGAATGGCATCACCAAATATTCAAAATGTCCATACCGGCATCTAAAAGCTGTCTTCCATTCGTCTCCGGGCCGTATACGGAGTAAATTATATGCCCCACGAAGATCTAATTTGGTAAATACTTTGGCCTGGCGAACTCTTTCCAACAATTCTGGAATTAGGGGCAACGGGTACCTGTTACGAATGGTTACCTTATTTAACTCCCGGTAGTCAATGCAGGGTCTTAGAGTACCATCCTTCTTCTTTACAAAGAATATTGGAGCTCCCGCTGGTGAAGAAGATGGTCGGATAAACCCCTTGGCTAAATTCTCATCTATATACTCTCGTAAAGATTTTAATTCCGGAGCCGCCAACGGGTAAACATGGCCGAAAGGAATCGCTGCTCCAGGAAGCAATTCTATGGGGCAGTCATACGGTCTATGTGGGGGAAGTTGATCTGCCTTCCTTTTATCACAAATGTCTGAGAATTCCTGATAAATCAGAGGGAGAGTAGGTACCTGTATCACCTCTTCCAAGTTCTGGGTAACTGGAGCCGCTACAGTTGGACTGATGGTAGAACTGCACTTCGGGAGAAAGGTTATCTCCTTGGTTTCCCAATTGATGATTGGATTTTGTGACCGTAACCAGGGAATTCCTAAAATTACAGGAAAATGAGGAGAAGATATTAACATGAATAAAAGTGTTTCTTGATGGTCTGGTTCCATCTTACACTCCAGAGGCACTGTCTCCCGATCTACTGGTCCAGAAACTAATGGGGAACCATCCACCGTTTCCATAGTGATTGGTGAAGCTCTTAGTTGTGTCTTTATACCATGTTCCTTTGCAAAAGAAGAATCCATGAAATTCCCACCTGCTCCAGAGTCTATCATGGCAGAACTTGATATCCACTGTTCCTCCCACTGAATCTGTATAGGAAGAGAACAATGTGAATATATCTCCCCTTGATCTTTAGGGGAAGTTGGCATCAGTATTGGGGGAAAAACCGCATCTAGATGTAGACTGGTTTCCGAAACTTCAGACTCAGCGTCTGTGTTATCATAATCCCCTACTACCGCCAACACCTTGTTGGGTCGCCTAGGACATTTAGGACAATTGATGAGGAAATGGTCCGATTGACCACAATAGAAACATAAGCGCTCACGGAGACGGTGTTCGCGGCGTTCATTATTCTCACGTCTCTGCAGTGAGTCCACCTGCATAGGCACCTCCTCAGCCTCTCGCGGGTTTTTGCCTGTGGTTTCCCTGGACGGAAGAGAGTAATTAGTAATGCGATTTACAGCGGCCCATTTTTCTTGTCTGCGTTCAGTTAAACGGATATCAATACGTACACAGTGCTGTATAAACAATTCAAACTCCTGTGGAGACTCTGAACGAGCTAGCTCATCCTTGATTGCATTTGACAAACCTTTTCTAAAGATTGGTAATAAAGCATTGTTTTCCCACTGGGTGTCCACCACTAACCTTTTAAATTCAGTAACATATTCTATGACTGACCGTTTCCCCTGGCGTAAGGAAAGCAAGGCAGATTCAGCGGTAGCACGGCGGTTGGGATCGTCGAACATTTGCGCCATGGCTGCCAGAAAATTGTCCAAATTATTTAGACGGGTATCATGACTTTCAACCATAGGATTTGCCCAAGCCAGTGCCCGTGATGTCAACAACATAATAATACATAGAACCTTAGATCTATCAGACGGTAGTAGGAGGCATGTACATCAAAAAATAATATACATTGATTAACAAACCCACGGAATTGACTTCGGTCACCATTAAAACAGAATGGAGGCAATTTGGGCATACTGGTGGATGAGGTAGGCTCAGTAGGTAAGGCCTCCAGGACTCCTAACCTAGCACGTAGATCTTGGAGAGCCTGACCAAACCCTGTGCATTGTGGTTAACCCGAGACTCCAAGTCTCTAATCTGATTGTGTGCAGCCGCCACCTCCTGCTGCAAGGAGTTAACTATGGTGAACAATTTGTCTGCCCGTGTCTCCGTCATTGCCCCAGCAGAATCCTCTTTTTTAGGCTGGAGTATCCTGTAATACTATTGTAGGAACTCGAGGATTCTGATAGCGTGGGGCAATGAACAATCAGAGACGGGTTTCTTTGAATGCAAATAATGTATTTGTGAAACAGCAAAACACCCAAAAACAATATTCAAACAACCCGTAGTGACATGCAATGAGTCCATATATATATACACAAGTCCAGTTATATGAATCCGGATATATAAGTCCTTGAACCTCTATAGCGAGGGTGGTAAAGTTCTTACGACGGAGTCCTCACACAAATGTGACCACAAGGTAAGTCTGATGCACAGGTAACGTGGCTGGATTTACACACTGCTGGTGTGTGAAGAGTCAGATCCAGGTATGCAGAAAACACAGGGAGGTCCAGGAACAAGTTAATCTCAGTTGTGGCTTAATTCAGTGAAGTCCAACAACAAGTTCATATGTCAGTAAGATTCCAGTAACAGTTCCAACAGCTCTCACCAGAGGTAATGCACGAAGGGTTAAACAGCAACAGTTCAGAAACACAGTTCTTACCAGATGGAGTGAACCAAGGGTTAAATTCCCAAGTCAACAGGTTAGTGATAACACAGTATGTGCAACTTACCTATGCAGAGAATGTCCAGAGCCATGGGTAGAAACTGCTGTGGCTGAGAAACACCTGAAGATAAGGTTATGCACTTTCCTGGTAAATACACAAAAGATCTGTGAGGAACAAAGCAGCTGGGTTGCAGGGAAACGGAAGCAGAATACTCCAGCAGAGAAGCCAGCACCTGAGCCGGGCTTTAAACAAACGAACAGGAAGTAGGGCACACAAAACAGCAAACTCCATTTTAACAAAGGGCAAAATCATTGACAAAGTTACCTAGAAAACCCGGAATACTGACAGGTGGATTGGCAAGCCAGGGAATTCTTTGAGTGGGGGGATTACTGCCATGAGAACTGTTTAAATATTTCCCTTTCTACAGTCTCTCCAGAAACCTTGCCTGCATTTTTGTCAAAGTTTGAGGACGAGGTTTTCTATGAAAGGGGGTGTCAAGATTTGCCTCTTCATTGTGAATATGACTGTACTATTAATCTGACCTCCAGAGCAAACTACAAAAGTCCAGACTGTATAATCTTTCTGGTCCTGAGATCCCAGCCATGAAGGATTTCATTGCGGAAAGTCTGGAGAAGGGATATATCAGATCCACATCTTTGCCCATGGCGGCAGGGTTCTTATTTGTGAAGAAAAAGATGGCGGTCTACATCCCTGTTTAGATTTCCAGGAATTAAATCAAATTACCATCCGAGATCCTTACCCCCTTCCTCTGATCCCTGATCTGTTCAGCCAGGTTGTGGGAACTAAGGTGTTCTCCAAGTTGGATTTAAAGGGGTTAGAGAATGAGATGAATGGAAGATGGAATTCAATACCTCTGAGAGTCATTTCGAGAGTCTGGTCATGCCTTTTGATCTGACCAATGCATATTTCAACATTTCATTAATGATATTTTCTATATATTTGGTAGGAAGGTTTGTGGAGGTCTGTCTAGATGATATTTTGGTTTACTCACCAGATTTGGAGACACATCGAGGGCATGTTAAACAGGTGCTGCAAATATTAGGAGATAACAAATTATATGCCTATCTAGAAAAATGTGTTTTGCCGCCCAGTAGGTGCATTTTTTGGGGTATCTGTTGTCTTCTTCAGGTTTCTGATGGATCCAGAGGAGACCCTTGCTGTTCTTAATTGGGACCTCCCCAAGAACTTGAAGGCCCTACAACATTTTTGGGGCTTTACTAATTTATACCGGAAATTCATCCAGAATTATTCAGTAATTGTGAAAACCCTTTCTGACGTGACAAGGAAGGGGTCGGATTTTTCCAAATGGTCGGACGATGCCCTGCTGGCTTTTACCTCTTTTAAGAGCTGTTTTGCCACGGTCCCTATATTTAGACAACCGGATGTTTCCCAGCCCTTTGTTGTGGAGGTTGATGAGTTGGAGATGGGGTTTGGGTCTGTGTTGTCTCAGGGTCCATTCCCTGGTAAATGGTGTTCATGCGCCTTCTTTCTAAAATTTCTTTGGCTGAGAGAAATTATGATGTTGGTAATAGGGAGCTTTTGGCAATTAAATTGGCATTTGAAGAATTGGTTGGAGGAGGCTGTCCATCCTATTACTGTTATCACTGACCATAAGAAGTTGTCATATCTTCAATCAGCTAAACATCTCAACCCTAGGCAAGCTAGGTGGTCCCTGTTTTTTACTAGGTTCAATTTTGTGGTCATTTTCAGTCCAGACTCCAGAGGTCAAAAATGTCAATGCTGATGCTTTGTCCTAGAGCTTCGATGGAGATGACAATGAGGACCCTGTCCCGATTTTGCAGAAGGGGGTAGTCATTTTGGCATTATACCCTGAGCTGGAGGGTGAGGTGTTGGAGGTCCAGGGGGGCGTCCCAGCTTCCTGCCCTCAAGGAAGGTTATTTGTGCCACCAAATCTGCACCGCAAAGTAATTGGGGAACACACAACTCTGTGCTTGCTGGTTATTCAGGTGGTAAGGCAACCGCGGACCTCCTTTCTCGTTGTTTTTGTTGCCCAGGATTACATTAGGACGTGGTTGAACAAGTAGCTGCTTGTAGTATCTGCACACATTCTAAAGTATCACATACCCGTCTTTTACTATGTATTCTGTAAGCTTTTCAGGG
This sequence comes from Oophaga sylvatica, assembly GCA_033576555.1. NCBI lineage: Eukaryota > Metazoa > Chordata > Amphibia > Anura > Dendrobatidae > Oophaga > Oophaga sylvatica. Next base: position 60,788 of record JARQOD010000294.1, read on the forward strand.
GATATAGCTCTGGGATCGCCGTCTGGGTAGACAGAGTGGCACAGAAACAGTTCATTCAGACAGCAGTTCTGGTGCAAACTGGCCGCAACCAGCTTTATTAAAGTCCACAGCAAACAGATAAAAACAAATCATAAACATAAGACCTAGGCTTGTCTAGCCACTAATTACACTTAGATAGATTTCCCTATCTATCCGGGTCCCGACTCTAACAGCCGGGGCCAAAACAACACATATGTTCAGCATTTACCAGCATGTAGGTTCACAGAGTCTCCTCCTTGTGTCTGAAGGCACCTTCAACGTCCAGACTTGAGAGAGCTCCCCTCCTATTCAGCTGCTATCCGCATGGATTCTCACAGAGACTACTCCTGTGTCCGGGTACATCGAGCACCCAGACTGAGATAGCTCAAACTCCTGGAGACACCTTCTGTGCCTGGACCCCTCCTGTGTCCAGACGAAGCGAGCTCTCTGACTGTGTTTGCAGACACCTACTTCTGGTCTCCTAATTAACACCTGAGTAGTTTCAGGCCTGAGCTGCAAGTGTGTAATGAATGTAAGGTGTAGTGACCTTTCTCTACCACTAGGCCCACAAAGTCATACATTTCCCCTATACCAGTCAGCAAAGTACCCAGGTGAAATGTACACCCCATTCACCACACATACCCTCACTGTCTCACATATCCCCCCCTCTTCTCCAGACCGGAGGGCTGGTCATCCAGACCGGAGGGCTGGTTAACAATCCAAAAGAGACAGTGAACTCTGGACCAGTCATGGCCCTCATCAGCTTCATCTTCAGTATTGTCATTTGTATCTTCACCTGAGCCATAGCCAACATCAGCTTTCTCTTCATCTGAAGCATCCGTACTACCCTGTACCCTCCCAGGCCTATGCTCTCTGCGGGCCTCGGGTCTCCTGCACGGTTTCATCTTGACCTTAGTGCCGGGCTCAGTTTTGGTATAGTGCCTCCTCAGAGAAGTGCGACCAGGCACGTCAGAACACCTCTGCTGATTCTTCTTCTTAAATATCGGTTGACTCATAAAGTCTATTTCACAGAACTTAAGCACCTCTGCCATGATCTCTGACCATTTTGAGCCACACTGTTCAAACGATTGGCACTGTAGAGGAAGCTGATCATTTTTCTTTTTCGGTACACATAATTCATCCTCTTCTTGTACAGGCTCACTTTGCATAAGACTCAGAGCTCTTACTTCTTTCTCCAGGAGATCCTCATGGCTCTGATCACGCTCCTTCATCACAGTTTGTAGTTTTTTCTGAGAAGTAATCAATTCATCTTGTACCTGTGCAACCACTTTTTCTCGATCCGGCAAGGCACCACACACACCTTCCCTTTCACCTCGTGATCTCTGGAGCAACTGCTGGAACCGCTCATGTTCCTGGCGAAGAGATGCCACATCCAGTTCACACTGCTGCAGCTGCTTGCGTAATGCAACATTATCAGTCTTCATTTCTTTGGTGGAAACCTCATGGATACGCATCTTCTCCTGTAGTTGTTGGACGTCCTTTACATCTTCGGCCCCTTCTTCAGGCTCTTCTGGTAGGACATGCTCAGAAGCCCTACCATCAGTCTTCTCTTCCACCACGTTCTGCATCCCATCTGAGCTCCCGTGTGTCTGCAGCGGCAACGGAGCGACACATCGCCCCTCCCACTCACTGGGACGTGGTTCAGGTGTAGACTCCATGAAAATGCGCTTGAGCTCACCAAGGCCAACCTGATGTCTCAAAATCTCATCTTGGGATTTATCCAGATCCTTTGTGTCGCTCGGGAACACCGATGGAGCACCGGGCGCCGAACTTCCGGCCCGAGCTTCGCGAGTTGCAGCCACGGATCCGGACAGTACACCGTCCATGCCGCTGTCTCCGGCAGAAACAGATTCCGGGGCAGAGTCAGTCCCCACATCTTCAGTCTTGTTCCTCACAGTTTCACTTGAGACCTCAGCTTCTGGTGAGGCATCTGGTTTGGTGTCTACCACTTCCATGGCTTTTTCCACCTCTGCAGCATCACCCTCAGAGTCCTTGGCATGATGCAGATCCACACCACACATTGATAACTTCTCATCTTCAACAGCATCCACTTGTGCTGTGTTCAGTTTCAGAGTCCTGCCTTTAAAGCTCAGCTCTCCTCCTTTCACCTTAGTCTTGCCAGGGAACCGGCCAACTGTAAAACATCTTCAGATGCCATCTTCTGTCCGGCTGTAAGGTCAGCATCAGCTTTCTTCTCAGGACTCTCAACCTCCTCTGCTACCATGCCTTCCTCATTTGCACTGGTTGCTTTATTGTCATCAGATGATTCACTATCACTACCACTGTCTGACCCCTTTTTCTCAGCCACCTCTGGCTCACTTTCAGGGTTATACACTTCATTTTCATTCACATCCTGCTCACTGTCAGGGTTATACAATTCATTCTCATTCACATCTTGATCTGGAACCTTAGTTAACATATCATCCAAAACATTAACTTCACCATCTGGTCTCTGGTTTCCCTCAGGTGGTCCCTCAAGTATGTGACTATGTGACAACCCCAGCACTATACTTCCATATAGCTCAGGTACTAGGAGCTGGCTCACGACCTCTCCCTGGACTTCAGTGTCCCTATACAACAGGTGAGTGTTTATGGCGACCTGAGGAACCCTCTCCTCAGAGCCAGGCTCTTGGGAAACCTCATTTAGAACATTTATATTTTCCTGGGCCGTTTTAAGAGAGGGGTCTCGCCACTGCTCACTCTCAAAATTGTCACAGGACACAGGTAAGTCAGGGACACTCGGTTCCCGAGAACCACCATCCTCGTCTCCCAACATCACCTGCAAAGGAATTTCATCACTATCACAGTCATCATTATTATCAATATCATTATCATGATTATGATCAGTATCATCATCACTATCATGATCATCATCATTATCAGCATCAGCATCATTATCATGGTCATCATCATTATCATGATCATCATCATCATTATCATTATCATCATCATCATCATCATTATCATGGTCATCATCATTATCATGATCATCATCATCATTATCATTACCATCATCATCATCATCATTATCACATAAGTTTAATGGCCCACTAGCATTGTGTTCCGCCCCTCGGGACTGCGCACCCTTAGTAGGAGCTTCATCACACTGTCCATCAGAAACATTTTTCCCCCAGCGATCCTTAGACCGGGGAAATTCATTACCCAATATAACGGGTTGCACCAGGTTCTTCACTACCCCCACTTCATATGAAACCTCCCCGAGTTTGGGGACCAAGTCCACGGCAGTCTCTGGGTAGACTTTGGTGTCTCCATGGATGCACACCATACTCAGGTGCTTATCAGGGATGAAGTCCCTATCAATCATGCTGTCACATACGGAAGTCACTGGACTCTCTGAATCCAAGAGGATCTGTGCTGGGCAGTCATTTACAACCACCAGGGACACCTGTGGTCCAGTCTCTTCGGCTGAGGTGGACACACACACAGGTTCTGCGCAGAGAGAGAGGGATCTGCCAACATCACAATACATAGGCTCCCTCTCTATTGGACAGTTGGCTGCAATTTCACGACATCTCCAACCCTGTCCATCACACTTTTCCACCCACATGTCCCCTCGGGCCTGAACCCGCTTATCAGCATACCCCATGTCCCCAACAGCTGGAACGCTCTTACCGCGAGAGTTCAGCGTCCGGGAACTCTGAAGTGACGACCTCTCAGACGGCTGGTCACGGAGACAGTCTTTGCTGGCGAAGGCCTTCTCCATCAGGCTGACCAGACGATTAGCGTCCTGGTGGTCTCCTTGTCCGACCTCTGGCTGTACCTCAGGAGGACATGCTCGGGTGTAGCGGTTCACTATCACCTTTCCAACTCCATAATCAGGTTTGCTGACTGCAGACTCCCAACTGCATCTCCAGTCATGAACTCCCCTGGCACGGGCTGTCACTTTAACACCCAGCCGGGTAAGAATCTCCGCTTTCAGCTTGGCATAGTCTTGGCTGTCCTGCTCGCTCAGGTCAGCATAGGCCCTTTGGGGTTCTCCAATCAAATAGGGTGCGACCATCATGGCCCATTCAGATAGGGGCAGATTCTCCTTCTCTGCCAATCTCTCAAACCTAGTGAGATATACCTCCACATCATCACGAGGTGTCATCTTTTTCAGGGACCGTCTTACCGCCTTCTTTACAGCGGACAATGCAGGTGACTTTGCAACACCACTTTGGGACGATGCGCCGCAAGTCCCCTGCAGTGCTGCAACCTGCTCAAAAAACAACCGGTCATTCTCCTGCTGCTGCTGCAGGAATTGCTGCTGGGCCTGCTGCATGCGCTGCTGGTGCTGCAGGCGCTGCTGCTCCATGCTCTGCTGCATGCTTTGCTGGGCCTGGACCAGGTACTCAACGAGCTCCTCCATACTGCCGGACTTATCTGTCTCAACCACAGCAGCCTTATGTTGCACATTAACTTTCGCCATTTGTTCAAACAGCGCCTCCATGCTGTCATCCATGCTGTCAGACTTCTCTGTCTCAACAACGGCAGTCTTCACTCAAGACATACACACTCCACAGTCTTTTCCACAGAAAAATTCAGCTCTGCTGTGCAGACACTTTTTTTTTTTTTCTCTGCAAACTCTATTAGGGCCACTGTCTCTTTAAGACTGCTCCAATAGACGTTTCTCCTTTGCTGCTGCACACTCCACAGTCTTTTCCACAACAAGTTCAGCTTTGCTGTGCAGACACACTTTTTTTTTTTTTTCTCTTTTGCAAACTCTATTAGGGCTACTGTCTCTTTAAGACTGCTCCAATCAGACGTTTTTGCTGACACACTTTTTTTTTTTTTTCTCTGCTGCTGCTTCTACAGACTTCTCTCCTTTATTGCTGTCTCTAAGCCACTGTGCTGCACGCACATTGCAGCACCAATTATATCAGCCACTGTGCTGCCCCAGCATTCTCCGCCAATTGTAAGCTTTTCAGGGGATATAGCTCTGGGATCGCCGTCTGGGTAGACAGAGTGGCACAGAAACAGTTCATTCAGACAGCAGTTCTGGTGCAAACTGGCCGCAACCAGCTTTATTAAAGTTCACAGCAAACAGATAAAAACAAATCATAAACATAAGACCTAGACTTGTCTAGCCACTAATTACACTTAGATAGATTTCCCTATCTATCTGGGTCCCGACTCTAACAGCCGGGGCCAAAACAACACATATGTTCAGCATTTACCAGCATGTAGGTTCACAGAGTCTCCTCCTTGTGTCTGAAGGCACCTTCAACGTCCAGACTTGAGAGAGCTCCCCTCCTATTCAGCTGCTATCCGCATGGATTCTCACAGAGACTACTCCTGTGTCCGGGGTACATCGAGCACCCAGACTGAGATAGCTCAAACTCCTGGAGACACCTTCTGTGCCTGGACCCCTCCTGTGTCCAGACGAAGCGAGCTCTCTGACTGTGTTTGCAGACACCTACTTCTGGTCTCCTAATTAACACCTGAGTAGTTTCAGGCCTGAGCTGCAAGTGTGTAATGAATGTAAGGTGTAGTGACCTTTCTCTACCACTAGGCCCACAAAGCCATACATTTCCCCTATACCAGTCAGCAAAGTACCCAGGTGAAATGTACACCCCATTCACCACACATACCCTCACTGTCTCACAATTCCTATATATCAAACATAAAGACCATAGAGAGTTTATTGTAAAGATAGTATGGATTATCCATATTAAAGACTGCTGTGTCAAGGATACAAAAATATCTTTATTGATTGACTAATACACACAAGTAGAAAAAGTGCAATAAATAATTAAAATCCATACAGCAAAAGTCATTTCATGTTGAAAAAACAGGCGGGCAGCAAATACAACCATAAAGCAAGGGAAGGCATATAGTATACACGAATGGGAAACTCCAGGCACACAATTGTAAATTCATTTAAAGTTTGTGTTACTTAATAACAAAAAATTATATGTATATATGTGTAACAGAGTTTTCCGATCGCATTCATAACAACAGGACAAGAGGAAATATATATAATGTTTAAAGAACATAATGCTCAATAGTTATTGACCCAATGTTAGTATAGAGCTATTGCCAAACATAGTAAAGAGTAGTTTATAAAGTGCCATAAGTACATGTAGAGAGAGTGCAAAACCACCTCTTACCATAAATGATGCCAGACCCAATGCGCTGATGCCCAACGCACTTTTCGCTGTAGCTTCCTTGGGGGGCAGTGTATTGATGTGCAGAAAGTTTCCATTTAAATATCCCACCATAAGACAGGTGTCATGCAGCTGCAATGCTGGCTGGTGTGTGCTCCACCTGTAGGTTACAGAGGGGAGAAGGGATTACACACTCCCAGGGTAGGCCTGCACTGCAGCAGCCAAAACCACCACCAGGTGGCAGCAAAAAAGTCCAAGACTGAGTCAGGAATAATCAGTCACCTGAAGTACCCGAGGTCTCAGCAAGCCCGTGGTCAGAAACGAGCTAATAGGTCACAACCAGAGGGAGCTGTCAGGCTGCTGAAGTGTAGCGCAACTTCCCTCAGAGGGAGCTAGGGAGGGACGTGAGACTGTGTACACAGAGCAGCTCTACAGAGCAGAAGCACAGGTGCCACCAAGTGGCGGGAGCATGGTCAGGCAAGCCGAGTCAAAACCGTACAGAGGCAGGACAAAAGGAATAAGCAATACACATGGTCAGGAGAAAGCCAGGAGGTCAGCAACGGTCAGAAGCAGATAAGACAAAGACAGAAAGCAGAAGCGAGTCTGAATACAGGCCGAGTCAAAAACCAGAGAATCAAACCGACAAACAGGGAAATGCAGGAAACGGGGCAGACAGAAGGAGACAACAGACACAGGACAAGTCAGGGATAACAGCAGGACAAATCAAGGGTTACCAGTCAGGTTCACACGCCGAAGGTAGCAGTATAGCTCACACCGCTAGCAGGATGTATGGGAGCTAAATAGCAAACCTGAACCCAGAATGAGGCAGAGCAATGTTAACTAGTGTTGAGCGATACGATACTGCAAATATCGGGAATCGGCCGATATTAGCTGTATCGGCCTTTCGATTCCGAATACCGATATTTTCGTCATATCGAATACCGGAATCGGATTTGTCACTGTCACTGTCTGTGTCCGTCGGTCGGGTCTGTCACTGTCAGTGTCCGTCGGTCGGGTCTGTCAGGAGTCAGCGGCACTTACCTGGCAGAAGATCTCCGGCGGTCACGGCCTGGACTGCTTCATGGCCGCCATCCTCTTCTCCCCGGCGGTCACATGCAGTTTCTCGCGATAACTGCAGTGACTGCTGGGTAATCCCGGCCGTAAAGCAGTCAGTCCGATGACGTCACCGCCGGGGAAGCAGGTAATCAGCTGTGCTGCGTCGCGATGACAGGCTCTGCCTGTCATTGCGATGTAGCAGAGCTGGATCGTCGTGGGACTGTCGTTACTATGGACTGCGTCGGACAGGTGGTATACTGTTGGTTTGTTTTTTTTCTTTTTTTACAGGAGATCGATGGCGTCGCAGGAATGAGAGTACAATAAAAGAAATGAAAACTGTGTTGTCTCTTTTATTTCATTAAAATACTTTTTTCTTGCTTTGTCTTTTTTTTATGCATTTAATAACTTTGGGATTAATAATGGATCGGTGTCTTATTGACACCTCTCCATTATTAACCGGGCTTATTGTCACCGTGCAATCAACGGTGACATTAACCCCTTATTACCCCGCTTGCCACCGCTACAGGGCAAGTGGGAAGAGCCGGGTAAAGTGCCACAATTGGCACATCTTTTGATGCGCCAAATGTGGGGCTGCTGTAGCCTGGTATTATCAGGCTGTTGAGGGCCAAAATCCATGGGCTTTGACAGTCTTTTAATACCAGGCCGCTGCAGTCTGCATTTTACTTGGCTGGTTAACAAAAATAGGGGACCCCTACGCCGTTTTTTTTTCGAGGGGATCCCCTATTTTTGTTAACCAGCCAAGCTATGCAGACTGCTGTGGCCTGGTATTATCAGGCTTGCAAGGTCCATGGATATTGGTCCTTAACAGCCTGAAAAACCAGGCCTCAGCGGTCTGCTTCATCTGGCTGGTTAACAAAAATAGGGGGGACCCCACGCCAATTTTTTTCGAGGGGATCCCCTATTTTTGTTAACCAGTTCCCTCTGACGTCACTGATTGCTGTCCCTGGCTGACCTGAAGTGAAAGTGGAAAGCAATCAATTAAGCTTTCCACTTCCTCTCCTGTCAGCCAGGAGAGGAACTCATTCATTTGGGGGTTTACTGTGAGGCTGCAGCATTAGCTGCGGTCCCTGCAGTAAACATTAACCCTTTCTGAAGGATTACACCGTGGGACCTGACTGTGCATGGGATAGGTAAGAATAATTTTGCTTTATTATTTTATTTTTATTACAGGAAATGGTTTTAGCAGGAAAATAAAATATGGTCAAAAACTGTGTGATTATTTCATTAAATTTTTTATTAAAGTGTGTGTGTTTGATTTTTCTTTCATACAATAGGATTAATAATTGATAGTTGTCTAATTGACAGCTCTCAATTATTAACCTGGCTTAAAGTGACCTTTCAATTGCAAGGTCATTTTAACCCCTTATTAACCCATTCGCCACCGCTACAGGGCAATGGGAATAGACGGGCAAAGTGCCAGAAAGGGCAAATCTAATTAGAGATTTGCCCTTTCTGGGGTGTCTGGGGGCAGATGTTAGTAGCCGGGGGGGGGCAAAAATAATGGTCCCTCTCTGGGCTATTATTATCTGCCCCCACTCACTGGCTTTGTCTGTCTGGTTGCGAAAATAGGGCGGGAGCCCACGCCTTTTTTTTCAGCAATTTTACACCTCATATATATATATACATGTCATTAAATTTGTGACACATATATATATATATATTTATATTTATAATTCATACACTTCTACATAGTATAATAGCCGCTAATTCAATTGCCGGCTTTTGTGAAAATGCAGAACCCGACATGAAATGACACTTGGTTTACATAGAGTTAACCATGTCTTTTCATGTAGTTTGATATCTGATTTGCACAAACAATTACATGAGTGTAAGTGTGCAAAATTTCACACCTGTAGGGGTTAATTAAAGGTGTAAAATGTAGCAAAAAAGTCCGTTTTTTTTACAACGAATTTACACCTTTAATTAACCCCTACAGGTGTGAAATTTTGCACACATAGACTGATGTAATTGTTTGTGCAAATCAGATTGCAAACGACATGAAAAGACATGGTTAACCCTATGTACACCAAGTGTCATTTCATGTCGGGTGCTTCTGTCTTTTCACAGAAGCCGGCTTTACCCGGCAATTGAATCAGAGGATATTTTACTATGTAGAAGTGTATAAACTATACATATATGTATATATATATGTCACAATGACATGTATATATATATATATATATATATATATATATGTATTCTATGTGTGTATATTTAGTGTTTACAAGGAAATAAAGGTTTTTTTTAGTTGCGATATTTTGTTCCCATAGATTTACATGGGACTTCCGGTATCGGAATCGGATATCGACGATATTTAGTGATATCGGCGATACCATTTCGATACGATATTTTTAGATATCGAGCAGTATCGCTCAACACTAATGTTAACCCTTGACATGATCTGCCCAGACCAAGGGCAGAAAGGATTAAACCCTGGAACGGACCATGACAGCAGGCAGCCAATAATGGCAATGAGAGAGATTAAATCCGTCTGCATCCAGCAAGCGCATGGGGGCGGGATCTCGCTGGACGTGGCCATATTCAATCTCTCTCATTGCCATTATTGGCTGCCGGCATTGTGGTGGGTGTCACGATAATGTAAATATGATGTATGGTTTTCTTTATCATCACCTACTGCTAGAACGTTACTTAGCTTCACTGACACTCCAGCTACACACACTGGTGTAACGTGATACTAGTTTTCTAGCAGCCCCCATTCCAAATGGCTTAAGACCAACTGAAAACCGGTTGGCAGCTCTGAAGCACATGGCAAGCCAGCGATTTCTTTGTCCTGATACTGTGTTCCTTTAAGATCAAATATAATGACACCAATTAGAGATATAGGTGTGAAACTTACATATCTGCATGTCCATCGGTAGAACCAACAACCAGTGAATTTTCTAAGCGCTGGCAGCAGCAGAATCCAAGAAACAGATTCCTACTTAAGCGGCTCATACAGGTACTTCGAATTTGGGATTAAATGAACGCCAACGTCATGCTGAATAAAATGATATGTTGATCGTCCATATACGAGGTTCCCTCTCCGAGATATGATACTTATGAGTTTTCAATATATGTTAGCCCCTCTGAGAAAAGAGGAGTGGTTCCATAGCTTCATCCACTTCAGTGATATCACGACCAGGGGGTATAAGATTGTGGGAGCTCAGTTGGTAGGAAGCTTTTGCCCTGGAAACCTGACGCAAAGAAGGCTCTGTGATGCACCTTGACGTATCGCCCATCCCACTACCGCATGGTCTGCCTGAAATGATTTAAGCAACTGTAAGTTTTCTTCCTTTCATCCTTTTTATTTTGTAATTGTCTTGTACATATTTTCAATTGTCTCATGTTGTAATATCTTTTATACCTTTTGTAAACACTGCCTACCTTTTTGGAGTAAAATATAAAATTACTAGTTTCGTTTCTCCTTGCTCTGTAACGTACTGTCACGTCCTCCGAAGGGAATTACGCTACTAAATTGGGGTGACCCCTGCCCCACATTCTAGAACCAGAGGCTGGTGGCAGCAAGTGTGTATTGGGCATTGGGTAAAGATGGCAGTGATGGAGCGTATTGCCTGGCTGCGGCTAGGAGTAGTTATATTTCCCTCCCTGCAGCTTGCCTAACAGCCAGTACACGTCCAGGCGGCCGGTGCGGCGGCTACTTATCCTAGGTGCAGGTCCCTGACTGACCTGATAGTAAGGGGGGTGCCGGAGAGGTGCAAGTTCCAAACCGGAACTGGAAAGTGGGTTATACATAAATCCCTGCAGTTGGTGACATATTGGTAGCAGGGGTGGGATAACTAAAATAAGCCCCCCGTGCGATTGCGATATTTGTGTGTGGTTTTCCTGACAATTAGTGGCAGCGGTGGGATGATAAACCGTATCCCCGTGTCCGTTCCTTACTTTGGGATATTTAAATGCCACTTTCTGCACATCAATGCATTGCCCCCCTGAGTAAGCTACAGTGAAATGCGTGTCGGGGCATCAGTGCATTGGGTCTGGCATCATTTATGGGTAAGAGGTGGTTATGCACTCTGTTTACATGTACTTATGGCATTTTATTAACTACTCTTTACTATGATTGGCAATGGCTCTACACTAACATTGGGTCAATAACTATTAAGCATTATGTTCTTTAAACATTATATAGATTTCTTCTTGCCCTTCTTGCCCTGTTATGAACGAGATGGGAACATTCTTGTACACATATATAAACTTTTTTTTATTAAGCAACACAAACTTTAAATGAATATACAATTGTATGCCTGGAGTTTTCCCATCCGTGTATACTGTATGCCTTCCCTTTCTTTATGGTTGTATTACTGCCTGCCTGTTTTTTCAACATAAAAATGACTTTTGCTGTATGGATTTTAATAATTTATTGCACTTTTTCTACTTGTGTGTATTAGTCAATCAATAAAGATATTTTGTTATCCTTGACACGGCAGGTCTTTAACATTTATGGATAATCCATACTATCTTTAGGATATATACACTCTCTATGGTCTTTATGTTTGTGATATAGTTCTCTTGACAGTATCCTTTCCCCTCTTTTTTGGGAATATGCATTGTGCTCTATTGCATCAGTACTGGTATGTTTACATACTAGCTATTCCTAGTAGTCCATGGACACACTTATCCATGGATTTTATTACTGACCTACAGGTATCTGCAGGCAAGACTGTGGTTTTAGTGGCTATAGATAAAATGGTCCAATCAAATGGTTCATTTAGTAAAATGGTTCATTTCGTCGCATTACAGGCACTTCCAAATGCCAAGACTCTTGCTCAGGTGTTTATAAATGAGATTGTGAAGCTTCACGGGGTTCCCTCTGATGTGGTGTCAGATTGGAGGACCCAGTTTGTTTCCAAGTTCTGTTCTCGACTGGGAGTGCAGCTGCCCTTTTCCTCTGCCTCCCATCCCTAGTCAAATGGACAGACCGAGCGCGTTAAGCAGAATTTGAAGACCCTCCTCATGTGTTGTGTCTCCAAAAATCAGGAGGATTAGGCATCCTTCTTACTGCTGGCTAGTGATGAGTGAATTTGTTCAGAAATCGATCGCCAAACATAAACTCGGCACGAATATGGCACATCCGGATTCGTGATCGGAAACACAAGCAAAATTTTATAAAATTGTAAAAAATCGGTAACATTCAGTAGAAAGTGCGGGAAAATAGTTGTGTTGCCACAAAAGCATTTTCAGCACTTTAGCAATGATAATGGTGGTTTATCATGAGCGTTTGGCACGTGTTTGATGATGAGAGGGGGTTTGCAGAGCTCAGAGGCACAGCTTTCTGTAAGCTGTCATTTTTTTTCCTAAGTTTATGTGTGCACATTACGGCAAGCCAATTTACCTTCCAGGATTTTTTTTTGCCATTACTGAGTTCCCCAGACAAAGCTAGCAGGGCACATGTCCTACAAGTGTGTTGTACACTGCTTCTATTGTGCTACATGCACGAGTATAGTATTCTAAATAATATTTTTCACTAGCTAAATTTGAAAAGCTGGCTATATCCCAGATTTTAGCTAGTTAGCTAGGCGGTTATATATCTGTCAGATAGTGTAGCTAGCTGGTGTCCAGTGTGGCTGTTAAATTTACCTTCCAGCACTTTTCTTTCTTTTTTCCATTACTGAGGTTCACAGACAAAGCCAGTAGGGCACATTTCCTGCAAGTGTGCTGTGCTCCATGCACGGGTATAGAATTCTAAATAATATTTTTGCACTAGCTAAATGTAAAACAGCCTGCTGTATCCCACCTTGTCATTTTGTGCTGTGGTGATATGAAACTGTCTGCAGACCTAAGGCACATTAAAAAAAATATAATTTTTTAGGTGCAAAAAGTTAGACAACCCGTCGTATCACACTTTGTCATTTTGCTGGGTTGAAATTAAGCTGTGTAGCCTGATCCAGAGGCCATAAAAAATTCTTCTGTTCCTAGTGTCATACATTAGGAGACCTGACTTTCAAATACTTTGTAGCATCTAGTATGTTATAGAGGCCTGATCCAGAGGCCTCAAAAAATCTTTGGTTCCTAGTGTCATACAGTAGGAGACCTGACTGCAGGGGCGGAACTATCGTGGAAGCAGGGGAAGCAGCTGCCATAGGGCCCGGGCTAGCAGGGGGCCCGTCCCTGCTGCAGCTGTCTCCCCTGCGGCTGTGTTCCGCCGCCCATGGCCTGAGAGTCGGCGGTTCCCTGTGCTGGCTGTCATGCTGACAGCCGGCGCAGAGAAGCTGCTGCGTGCCGTCTCCCAGGAATCAATTGCACTGGTGTCTATACAGACGCCAGTACAATTGAAGCTCTGACCGCCGGGTCAGAGCGACGTCTGCAGCGTGATCATGTCATGTGATCACGCTGCTGACGTCACTCGTCGGCGGCGCCCAGAAGGGTGAAGACTGGTGGTGAGTGTGCTCCACTGTGGAGCTGAAGATACCACCGAAGATTAACGGGGGCACATACTGTGTGAGTGATAACTCTGCATTCTTGGCTGCATTACTACTTGAGGGGCACATTACTACTGATGGGAGAATAAGAGGGCTTATTACTAGTTATGGGGGCATAATGTGCCTGCATTAATAGTTATGCGGGACATGGTTACTAGTAATGGTAGCATAAGGGGGCTGCATTGCTACCAGTCCATTATATTATATTGTGTTTCCATAATGTCTGCTTTAAATACAGCTCTGATTTGGGCAAAAAGCTGGCCGTTATGAGACTGAAGAGTATTTTTTGGGCCTAGAGAATTGCTGTGATTTTCTCCGCCCACTGCTATTGGCTCCGCCCACTATCAGAACCCCGCCCCCCCGCCGTCCGTTTGGGAGAGGGGGCCCCGTTCAAAATTTTGCTGTGGGGCCCCGCCATTTCTAGTTACGCCACTGCCTGACTGTCAAATAGTTTGTAGCATCCAGTGTAATGTGTTATAGAAGCCTGATCCAGAGGTCACCAAGGAATCCTTCTGTGTCTAATGTCATAAAGTAGGGGACATCTGATTCTCAAATAGTTTGCAGCATCCAGTGTGTTATAGAGGCATGATCCAGAGGCCACCAAAAAACCTTCTGTTCCTAGTGTATTCCAGTAGGGGACCTGACTTTAAAGCTGTTTGGAGCATCAAGTGTGTTATAGAGGCCTGATACAGAGGCCACAAAAAATCCTTCTGTTCCTAGTGTCATACAGTAGGGGACCTGGCTTTAAAATTGTTTGGAGCATCCAGTGTGTTATAGAGGCCTAATACAGAGGCCACAAAAAAATTCTACTTTTACTCATGTCATACAGTAGGAGACATGACTTTAACCCCTCTCTGACATTAGACGTACTATCCCGTCCATTAAACCAGTGCCATTCTGTCCATGGACGGGATAGTACGTCATAGGCGATCAGCTGCGCTCCTGAGGGGAGCGCAGCCAATCGCCGCCGGGTGTCAGCTGATTATCACAGCTGACACCCGTGACTGTGTGTCAGGAGCGGTCACGGACCGCTCCCGGCACATTAACCCCTAGCACACTGCGATCAAACATGATCGCGGTGTACTGGGGGCACAGGGGAGGATCGCGCAGGGTGGGGGCTCCCTGCGCGCCCCCCTGAGACCCTCAGACCAGCGCGATGTGATCGCGCTGTTCTGAGGGCTTCCTCCCTCCCAGGACCCGGATCCAAGATGGCGCCGGGGTCCTGGAGGGAGGCGGCTTCCTCAGTGCCTGCTGAGAGCAGGCACTGAGAAGCCTGCAGCTATGCCTGAGCGATCGCTGGTGTGACAGAGTGCTGTGCACACTGTCACACCAGCGATTTGATAAAATACAGTGATGTCCCTCCCTGGGATAAAGTAAAAAAGTTAAAAAAATAAAAATAAACATGTTATAAAAAAAATCCAAAATAAATTAAAAAAAAAAAAAATATTCCCCAATAAATTCATTTCTTCCTGTAAATAAAAAAAACAAAACAATAAAAGTACACATATTTTGTATCGCCGCGTCCGTAACGACCCCCCCTATAAAACTGTCCCACTAGTTAACCCCTTTAGTGAACCCCTTAAAAAAAAAAAAAAAACGAAGCAAAAAATCAATGCTTTATCATCATACCGCTGAACAAAAAGTGGAATAACGCGCAATCAAAAAGACCGATATAAATAAACATGGTACCGCTGAAAACGTCATCTTGTCCCGCAAAAAACGAGCTGCCATACAGCATCATCAGCGAAAAAATAAAAAAGTTATAGCTCGCAGAATAAAGCGATGCAAAAAACAATTATTTTTTATATAAAATTGTTTTTATTCTATAAAAGCGCCAAAACATAAAAAAATGATATAAATGAGGTATCGCCATAATCGTACTGACCCGAAGAATAAAACTTCTTTATCAATTTTACCACACGCGGAACAATAAAAACGCCTCCCCCAAAAGAAATTCATGAATTGCTGATTTTTGTTCATTCTAACCTCCCAAAAATCGAAATAAAAAGCGATCAAAAAATGTCACCTGCTCAAAAATGGTACAAATAAAAACGTCAACTCGTACCGCAAAAAATAAGACCTCAAATGACTCTGTGGGCCAAAATATGCAAAAATTATAGCTCTCAAAATGTGGCGATGCAAAAAACTATTTTTGCAATAAAAAGCGTCTTTTAGCGTGACAGCTGCCAATCATAAAAACCCGCTATAAATAGTAAATCAAACCCCCCTTTATCACCCCCTTAGTTAGGGAAAAATAATAAAATTAAAAAAATGTATTTATTTCCATTTTCCCATTAGGGTTAGGGTTAGGGTTGCGGCTAAAGTTAGGGTTAGGGTTGGCGCTAAAGTTAGGATTAGGGTTAGGGTTGGGATTAGGGGTGTGTTAGGGTTAGGTTTGTGGTTAGGGTTGGGACTAGTGTTAGGGGTGTGTTGGGGTTAGGGTTGGAGTTAGAATTGGGGGGTTTCCGCTGTTTAGGCACATCAGGGGCTCTCCAAATGTGACATGGCGTCTGATCTCAATTCCAGCCAATTCTGCGTTGAAAAAGTCAAACGGTGCTCCTTCACTTCTGAGCTCTGCCATACGTCCAAACAGTAGTTTATCCCCACATATGGGGTATCAGCGTACTCTGGACCCCAAGAGTTATTGTGCAATTTGTCCTATTTATTCTGTTACCCTTGGGAAAATAAAAAACTGGGGGCGAAAATATCATTTTTGTACAAAAAAAATTATTTTTTTTGTTTTTACGGCTGTACATTATAAACTTCTGTGAAGCACTTGGGGCTTCATAGCGCTCACCACACACCTAGATAAGTTCCTTGTGGGTCTATTTTCCAAAATGGGGACACTTGTTGGGGATTTCCACTGTTTAGGCGCATCAGGGGCTCTCCAAATGCGACATGACGCCCCCAGACCATTCCATCAAAGTCTGCAATCCAAAACGTCACTACTTCCCTTCCGAGCCCCAACGTGTACCCATACAGTAGTTTTCTCCCACATATTGGGTATCAGCGTACTCAGGACAAATTGGGCAACAGCTTTTGGGGTCCAATTTCACCTGTTACCCTTGTAAAAATAAAATATTGGGGCGAAAAAATCATTTTTGCAAAAAAAAAAAAAGATTTTTTATTTTTACGGCTGTGCGTTATAAACTTCTGTGAAGCACTTCGGGGTTCAAAGTGCTCACCACACATCTAGATAAGTTCCTTGTGGGGTCTATTTTCCAAAATGGGGTCACTTGTGGGGGGTTTCCACTGTTTAGGCACATCAGGGGCTCTCCAAATGCGACATGACGCACCCAGACCATTCCATCAAAGTCTGCAATCCAAAACGTCACTACTTCCCTTCCGAGCCCTGACGTGCGCCCATACAGTAGTTTTCTCCCACATATTGGGTATCAGCGTACTCAAGACAAATTGGCAACAACTTTTGGGGTCCAATTTCTCCTGTTACCCTTGTGAAAATAAAATATTGGGGGCGAAAAAATCATTTTTGTAAAAAAAAAAAGATTTTTTATTTTTACGGCTGTGCGTTATAAACTTCTGTGAAGCACTTCAGGGTTCAAAGTGCTCACCACACATCTAGATAAGTTCCTTGTGGGGTCTATTTGCCAAAATGGGGTCACTTGTGGAGGTTTCCACTGTTTAGGTGCATCAGGGGCTCTCCAAATGTGACATGACGCCCCCAGACCATTCCATCAAAGTTTGCAATCCAAAACATCACTACTTCCATTCCGAGCCCCAACGTGTACCCATACAGTAGTTTTCTCCCACATATTGGGTATCAGCGTACTCAGGATAAATTGGGCAACAACTTTTGGGGTCCAATTTCACCTGTTACCCTTGTAAAAATAAAATATTGGGGCGAAAAAATCATTTTTGCAAAAAAAAAAAAGATTTTTTATTTTTACGGCTGTGCGTTATAAACTTCTGTGAAGCACTTCGGGGTTCAAAGTGCTCACCACACATCTAGATAAGTTCCTTGTGGGGTCTATTTTCCAAAATGGGGTCACTTGTGGGGGGGTTTCCACTGTTTAGGCGCATCAGGGGCTCTCCAAATGCGACATGACGCACCCAGACCATTCCATCAAAGTCTGCAATCCAAAACGTCACTACTTCCCTTCCGAGCCCTGACGTGCGCCCATACAGTAGTTTTCTCCCACATATTGGGTATCAGCGTACTCAAGACAAATTGGACAACAACTTTTGGGGTCCAATTTCTCCTGTTACCCTTGTGAAAATAAAATATTGGGGGCGAAAAAATCATTTTTGTAAAAAAAAAAAGATTTTTTATTTTTACGGCTGTGTGTTATAAACTTCTGTGAAGCACTTCAGGGTTCAAAGTGCTCACCACACATCTAGATAAGTTCCTTGTGGGGTCTATTTGCCAAAATGGGGTCACTTGTGGGAGGTTTCCACTGTTTAGGTGCATCAGGGGCTCTCCAAATGTGACATGACGCCCCCAGACCATTCCATCAAAGTCTGCAATCCAAAACATCACTACTTCCCTTCCGAGCCCCGACGTGTGCCCATACAGTAGTTTTCGCCCACATATTGGGTATCAGTGTACTCAGGACAAATTGGACAACAACTTTTGCGTTCCAATTTCTTCTGTTACCCTTGTGAAAATAAAATATTGGGGGCGAAAAAAAATCATTTTTGTAAAAAAAAAAAAAAGATTTTTTATTTTACGGCTGTACGTTATAAACTTTAGTGAAACACCTGGGGGTTCAAAGTTCTCACCACACATCTAGATAAGTTCCTTGAGGGGTCTAGTTTCCAAAATGGTGTCATTTATGGGGGTTTCCACTGTTTAGGCAGATCAGGAGTCTCTCACAACACGACAAGGCGTCCAGCCAATTCTGCGTTGAAAAAGTCAGACGGCGCTCCTTCCCTTCCAAACTCTGCCATGCACCCAAACAGTGGTTTACCCCCACATGTGGGGTATCAGCGTACTCAGGACAAATTGCACAATAACTTTTGGAGTCTTGTTACCCTTGGAAAAATAAAAATTGGGGTGAAAAGATCATTTTCGTGGAAAAAATATGATTTTTAAATTTTACGGCTCTACGTTATAAACTTGTGTGAAGCACTTGGGGGTTCAAATTGCTCATCAAAAATCTAGATAAGTTCCTTAGGGGGTCTAGTTTCCCAAATGGGGTCATTTGTGGGGGGTTTCCACTGTTTAGGCACATCAGGGCTCTCCAAATGCAACATGGCATCCAAACTCAATTCCAGCCAATTTTGGTTGGAAAAAGTCAAATGGTGCTCCTTCCATTCCGAGCTCTGCCGTGCGCCCAAACAGTGGTTCCCCCCCACATATGGGGTATCAGCGTACTCAGGACAAATTGTACAACAACATATGTGGTCCAATTTCTCCTGTTACCCTTGGGAAAATAAAAAATTAGTGACTAAAATATAATTTTTGTGGGAAAAAAATAGGATTTTTTATTTTCATGCCCGGGCATTATAAACTTGTGTGAAGCACTTGGGGGTTCAAAGTGCTCACCAAAGATCTAGATAAGTTCCTTAGGGGTCTAGTTTCCAAAATGGGGTCACTTGTGGGGGGTTTCCACTGTTTAGGCTCATCTGGGGCACTGCAAACGGAACATGACCCCCATTAACGTCTGCATTCCAAAACGTTACTACTTCCTTTCCAAGCCCTGCCATGCGCCCAAACAGTTTCCCCCCCCACATATGGGGTATCAGCGTACTCAGGACAAATTGGACAACAACTTTTGGGGTCCAATTTCCTTGGGAAAATTCAAAAATTTGGGACTAAAAAATCATTTTTGTGGAAAATTGATTTTTTTTTTTTCACACCCAGGCTTTATAAACTTTTGTGAAACACTTGAGGGTTCAAAGGCTCACAACAGATCTAGATAAGTACCTTAGGGGGTCTAGTTTCCAAAATGGTGTCACTTGTGGGGGGTTTCCACTGTTTAGGCGCATCAGGGGCTCTCCAAACGTGACATGGCATCCAATCTAAATTCCAGCCAATTTTAGTTTGAAAAATTCAAACGTCGCTCCTTCCCTTACGAGCTCTGCCGTGTGCCCAAACAGTGGTTTTCCCCCACATATGGGGTATTGGCGTACTCAGGAGAAATTGCATAACAACCTTATCTGTCCATTTTCTCCTTTTACCCTTGTGAAAATAAAAAAAAAGTTTGTAAAAGATAATTTTTGTGGCTAAAAAGTAAAATATTCATTTTTTCCTTCCACGTTGCTTTAGTTCCTGTGAAGCACCTGAAGGGTTAATAAACTTCTTGAATGTGGTTTTGAGTACCTTGAGGGGTGCAGTTTTTAGAATGGTGTCACTTTTGGGTATTTTCTGCCATATAGACCCCTCAAAGTGACTTCAAATGTGAGGTGGTCCCTAAAAAAAATGGCTTTGTAAATTTTGTTGTAAAAATGAGAAATCGCTGGTCAACTTTTAACCCTTATAACTTCCTAACAAAAAAAAATTTTGTTCCAAAATTGTGCTGATGTAAAGTAGACATGTGGGAAATGTTATTTCTTAACTATTTTGTGTGATATATTTCTCTGTTTTAAGGGAATAAAAATTCAAAGTTTGAAAATTGCAAAATTTTAAAAATTTTCGCCATATTTCCATTTTTTTCAAAAATAAACGCAAGTTATATCAAAGAAATTTTACCACTAACATGAAGTACAATATGTCACGAGAAAACAGTCTCAGAATCGCGAAGATCCGTTGAAGCGTTCTAGAGTTATAACCTCATAAAGAGACAGTGGTCAGAATTGTAAAAATTGGCCCGGTCATTAACGTGCAAACCACCCTTGGGGGTGAAGGGGTTAAAATAGTTTTGTAGCATCTAGTGTGTTATAGAGGACTGATCCAGACGCTGCTAAAAAATCTTCTGTTCCTAGTGTCATACAGTAAGGGACCTTACTTTAAAATAGTTTGTAGCATCAAGTGTGTTATAGAGGCCTGATCCAGAGGCCACCAAAAATCCTTCTGTTCCTAGTGTTATACAGTAGGGGACCTGACTTTAAAATAGTTTGCAGCATCTAGTGTGTTATAGAGGCCTGATCCAGAGGCCACAAAAATTATTCTGTTCCTCGTGTCATACAATGGGAGACCTGACTTTCAAATAGTTTGTAGCATCTAGTGAGTTGTAGAAGCGTGATCCAGAGGTCACAAAAAGTCCTTCTGTTTCTAACGTGATACAGTAGGGGAAATCTGACTTTCATAGTGTTTCTAATGTCATACAGCAGGAGACTTGACTTTAAAAAAGTTTTGCAGCATCTAGTGTGTTATAGAAGCCTGATCCAGAGGCCACAAAAAAATTCTTTGGTTCCTAGTGTCATACAGTAGAAGTGATTTTCAAATAGTTTGTAGCATCTAGTGTGTTATAGAAGCCTAATCCAGAGGTCACCAAAAAATCCTTCTGTTTCTAACGTCATACTGTAGGGGACATCTAACTTTCAAATAGTTTGCAGCATCAAGTGTGTTATAGAGGCCTGATCTAGAAGCCACCACAAATCCTTCTGTTCCTAGTGTCATACAGTAGGGGACTTGACTTTAAAATAGTTTAGAGCATCCAGTGTGTTATAGAGGCCTGATCCATAGGCCACAAAAAATCCTTCTGTTACTAGTGTCATACAGTAGCTGACCTGACTTTAAAATAGTATGCAGCATCTAGTGTGCTATAAAGGCCTTATCCAGAGTCATCCAAAAAATCTTTCTGTTCCTAGTGTCATACAGAGGGGGACCTAACTTTTAAACAGTTTGCAGCATCTAGTGTGTTATAGAGGCTTGATCTATAGGGCACCATAAAATCATTCTGTCCCTAGTGTCATACAGTAGGGGACTTGACTTTAAAATAGTTTGGAGCATCCAGTGTGTTATAGAGGCCTGATACAGGGGCCACAAAAATCCTTCTGTTCCTAGCGTTCATACAATAGGAAACCTGACTTTAGAATTAGTATGCATAGCATGTAGTGTGCTATAAAGGCCTTAACCAGAGGCAGCCAAAAAATCTTTCTGTTCCTAGTGTCACACAAAAGGGGACCTAACTTTAAAACAGTTTGCAGCATCTAGTGTGTTATAGAGGCTTAATCTGTAGGCCACCAAAAAATCCTTCTGTTCCTAGTGTCATACAGTAGGCGACTTGACTTTAAAATAGTTTGGAGCATCCAGCGTGTTATAGAGGCCTGATACAGAGGCCACACAAAATCCTTCTGTTCCTAGTGTCATACACTAGGTGACCTGACTTTAACCGGTTAATCCCATGGGATGTACTATTCTGTCCATGTCACCTGGTACTTAATTCCCAGGGACAGAATAGTACGTCCCATGCGATCAGCTGCGCTCCCGGTGGGAGCGCAGCTGATCGTGGCAGGGTGTCAGCTGATTATCACAGCTGACACCCGGCACTATGTGCCAGGAGCGGTCACGGACTGCTGCCGGCACATTAACCCCTGGCACACCGCGATCAAACATGTGCCAGGGGGCACAGTGGAGCATCGCACAGGGAGGGGGCTCCCTGCGCGCTCCCCTGAGACCCTCAGAACAGCGCGATGTGACTCTTCTCACTGCAGGACCCCGGATACAAGATGGCCGCCGGGTCCTGCAGGGAGGCGGCTTCCTCAGTGCCTGCTGAGAGCAGGCGCTGAGGAAGCCTGCAACAGTGCCTGTGCGATCGCTGGTGTGACAGAGTGCTGTTCACACTGTCACACCAGCGATCTGACCCTAAACACTGATGTCCCACCCTGGGACAAAGTAAAATGTAAAAAAAATAAAACTAAACATTTGTAAAAAAAATTCCTAAAATAATGAAAAAAAAAATATTCCCCAATAAATTAATTTCTTTAATGTAAAAAAAAACCCCAACAATAAAAGTGCACATATTTAGTATCGCAGCGTCCGTAACGACCCGTACTATAAAACTGTCCCATTAGTTAACCCCTTTAGTGAACCTCTTAAAAAAAATAAAAAAACAATGATTTATCATCAAACCGTCGAACAAAAAGTGGAATAACACGCTATCAAAAAGACGGATATAAACAAACATGGTACCGCTGAAAACGTCATCTTGTCCCAAAAAAAAAAGCCACCATACAGCATCATCAGCGAAACAAAAAAGAAGTTGTAGCTCGCAGAATAAAGCAATGCAAAAATAATTATTTTTTATATATAATCGTTTTTATTGTTTAAAAGCGCCAACACATAAAAAAATGATATAAATGAGGTATCACTGTAATTGTACTGACCTAAAGAATAAAACTGCATTATCAATTTTAACACAGGCGGAACGCTATAAACGCCCCTCCCCCAAAAGAAACTCATGAATTGCTGGTTTTTGTTCATTCTGCCTCCCAAAAATCGTAATAAAAAGCGATCAAAAAATGTCATATGCCCAAAAATGGTACCAATAAAAACGTCTCCTTGTCCCGCAAAAAATAAGACCTCACATGACTCTGGGCCAAAATATAGAAAAATTATAGCTCTCAAAATGTGATAATGCAAAAACTAATTTTTGCAATAAAAAGCGTCTTTTAGCGTGTGACAGCTGCCAATTATAAGAAACCGCTATAAATAGTAAATCAAACCCCCCTTTATCACCCCCTTAGTTAGGGAAAAATAATAAAATAAAAAAAATGTATTTATTTCCATTTTCCCTTTAGGGTTAGGGTTGGGGCTAAAGTTAGGGCTAGGGTTGGGGCTAAATTTAGGGTTAGAGTTGGGGCTAAAGTTAGGGTTAAGGTTCGGACTAGGGTTACGGGTGTGTTAGGTTTGTAGTTAGGGTTATGATTAGGGTTGGGATTAGTCTTAGGGGTGTGTTGGGTTTAGGGTTGGAGTTAGAATTGGGGGGTTCCACTGTTTAGGCACATCAGGGGCTCTCCAAATGTTACATGGCATCTGATCTCAATTCCAGCCAATTTGGCGTTGAAAAAGTCAAATGGTGCTCCTTCCCTTCTGAGCTCTGCCATGCACCCAAATAGTAGTTTACCCACACATATGGGGTATCAGCATACTCAGGACAAGTTGCACAATAACTCTTGGGGTCCAATTTCTTCTATTACCCTTGGGAAAATAAAAAATTGGGAGCGAAAATATCGTTTATGTGGAAAAAAATATGATTTATTATTTTTATGGCTCTACGTTATAAACTTCTGTGAAGCACTTGGGGTTCAAAGTTCTCACCACACATCTAAATAAGTTCCTTTGGGGGTCTAGTTTCAAAAATGGGGTCACTTGTGGGGGTTTCCACTGTTTAGGCACATCAGGGGCTCTCCACACGCGACATGACACCCGCAGACCATTCCATCAAAGTCTGCAATGCAAAACGTCACTACTTCACTTCCGAGCCCCGACGTGTGCCCATACAGTAGTTTTCTCCTACATATAGGGTATCAGCGTACTCAGGACAAATTTGAAAACAACTTTTTGGGTCCAATTTCTCCTGTTACCCTTGGGAACATAAAAAACTGGTGACTAAAATATCATGTTTGTGGAAAAAATATGATTTTTTTATTTTCACGCCCGGGCGTTATAAACTTCTGTGAAGCACTTGGGGGTTCAAAGTGCTCACCTTACATCTATATAAGTTCCTTTGGGGTCTATTTTACAAAATGGGGTCACTTGTGGGGAGTTTCCACTGTTTAGGCACATCAGGGACTCTGCAAACTGAACATGACACCCATCAAAGTCTGCATTCCAAAATGTCATTACTTCCTTTCCGAGCCCTGCCGTGCGCCCAAACAGTATTTCCCCCCCACATATGGGGTATCAGCGTACTCATGACAAATTGGACAACAATTTTTGGGGTCCAATTTTCTTGTGAAAAATCAAAAATTGGAAAATTGGGGACTAAAAATCATTTTTTGTGGAATTTTTTTTTCACACCCAGGCGTTATAAACTTTAGTGAAACATTTAGGGGTTGAACGTGCTGCCAACAGATCTAGATAAGTTCCTTAAGGGGTCTAGTTTCTAAAATGGTGTCACTTGTGGGGGTTTCCACTGTTTAGGCACATCAGGGGCTCTCCAAACACGACATGGCATACAGCCAATTCTGCGTTGAAAAAGTCAAACTGCGCTCCTTCCCTTCCGATCTCTGCCATGCACCCAAACAGTGGTTTACCCCCACATATTGGGTATCAGCGTACTCAGGACAAATTGCACAATAACTTTTGAGGTGTTGTTACCCTTGAGAAAATAAAAATTGGGGTGAAAAGATCATTTTTGTGGAAAAAATATGATTTTTTTAATTTTACTGCTCTACGTTATAAACTTGTGTGAAGCACTTGGGGTTCAAAGTGCTCATCACAGATCTAGATAAGTTCCTTAGTGGGTCTAGTTTCTAAAATGGGGTCACTTGTGGGGGATTCCCACTGTTTAGGCACATCAGGGGCTATCCAAATACGACATGGCGTCCAATCTCGATTCCAGCCAATTTTGGTTTGAAAAAGTCAAATGGCACTCCTTCCCTTCCGAGCTCTGCCGTGCGCCCAAACATTGTTCCCCTCACATATGGGGTATCAGCGCACTCAGGACAAATTGGACAATAACTTTTATGGTCCAATTTCTCATGTTACCCTTGGAAAAATAAAAAATTGGTGACTTAAATATTACTTTGTGGGAAAAAAATAGGATTTTTTATTTTCATGCCCAGGCATTATAAATTTGTGTGAAGCACTTGGGGTTCAAAGTGCTCACCACAGATCTAGATAAGTTCCTTAGTGGGTTTAGTTTCCAAAATGGGGTCACTTGTGGGGGGTTTCCACTGTTTAGGCACATCAGGGACTCTGCAAACTGAACATGACACCCATCAAAGTCTGCATTCCAAAACGTCATTACTTCCTTTTTGAGCCCTGCGGTGTGCCCAAACAGTATTTCTCCCCCACATATGGGGTATCAGCGTACTCAGGACAAATTGATAAACAACTTTTGGGGTCCAATTTCCTTGGGAAAAATCAAAAATTGGGGACTAAAAAATCATTTTTGTGGAAATGTTTTTTTTTTTCGCACCCAGGCATTATAAACTTTAGTGAAACACTTGGGGGTTCAAAGTGCTCACAACAGATCTAGATAAGTTTCTTAGGGGGTCTAGTTTCCAAAATTGTGTCACATGTAGGGGGTTTCCACTGTTTAGGCACATCAGGGGCTTTCCAAACGCGACATGGCGTTCAATCTCAATTCCCGCCAATTTTGGTTTGAAAAAGTCAAACGGCGCTCCTTCCCTTCCAAACCCTGCCGTGCACCCAGACAGTGGTTTTGCCCTACATATGGGGTATCGGCGTACTCAGGAGAAATTGCACAACAACTTTGTCTGTCCATTTTCTTCTTTTACCTTTGTTAAAATAAAAAAATTGTTTGTAAAAGATCATTTTTGTGACTAAAAAGTTAAATGTTCATTTTTTCCTTCCAAGTTGCTTCAGCTCCTGTGAAGCACCTGAAGGGTTAATAAAATTCTTGAATGTGGCTTTGAGTACCTTGAGGGGTGCAGTTTTTAGAATGGTGTCACTTTTGGGTATTTTCTGCCATATAGACCCCTCAAAGTGACTTCAAATGTGAGGTGGTCCCTAAAAAAAATGGTTTTGTACAATTTGTTGTAAAAATGAGAAATCGCTGGTCAACTTTTAACCCTTATAACTTCGTAACAAAAAAAAAATTTGGTTTCAAAATTGTGCTTATATAAAGTAGACATGTGGGAAATGTTATTTAGTAACTATTTTGTGTGACATATTTCTCTGTTTTAAGGGAATAAAAATTCAAAGTTTGTAAATTGCAAAATTTTCAAAATTTTCGCCATATTTCCATTTTTTTCATAAATAACTGCAAATTATATCTAAGAAATTTTACCACTATCATGAAGTACAATATGTCTTAGAAAACAGTCTCAGAATCGTGAAGATCCGTTGAAGCGTTCCAGAGTTATAGCCTCATAAAGAGACAGTGGTCAGAATTGTAAAAATTGGCGTGGTCATTAACGTGCAAACCACCCTTGGGTGTTAAGGGGTTAAAATAGTATGCAGCATCTAGTGTGCTATAAAGGCCTTATCCAGAGGCAGCCAAAAAATCCTTGTGTTCCTAGTGTCGTACAATAGGAAACCTGACTTTCAAATAGTTTGTAGCATCTAGTATGTCACAGAGGCCTGTTCTAGAGGCCACAAAAAATCTTCTGTTCCTAGTGTCATACATTAGGAGACATGACTTTCAAATAGTTTTGTAGCATCTAGTGTGTTATAGAGGCCTGATCCAGTTGCCACAAAAAATTATTCCGTTCCTATTGTCATACATTAGGGGACCTGACTTTCAAGTAGTTTGTAGCATCTAGTGTATTATAGAGGCCTCATCCAGAGGCCACCAAAATATTCTTGTGCTCCTAACATCATACAGTAGGGGACATTTGACTTTCACATAGTTTGCAGCATCTAGTGTGTTATAGAGGCCTGATCCAGAGGCCACCAAAAAATCCTTCTGTTCCTAGTGTCATACAGTTGGGGACCTGACTTTCATAGTTTGCAGCATCTAGTATGTTATAGAGGCCTTATCCAGAGGCTACCAAAGGATCCTTCTGTTCCTAGAGTATTACAGTAGGGGACCTGACTTTAAAATAGTTTGCAGCATCTAGTGTGTTATAGAGGTCTGATTCAGAGACCACCAAAAAATCCTTCTGTTCTTAGTGTCAGACTGTAGGGGACCTGACTTTAAAATAGTTTGCAGCATCTAGTGTGTTATAGAGGCCTTATCCAGAGGCCACCAAAAAAGTATTGTGTTCCTAATGTCATACAGTAGGGGACATCTGACTTTCAAATTGTTTGTAGCATATCTTCTTTCTCATACAGGCCTCATCCACACTCAAACAATTCTTTCTTCTGTGACCAACACAATACAGCTGCTATATTTCACCTTGGAATTTACTGTCACTGAAATTCAGCTGTTTGAAGAGGTGGTGAAGAGTTTAAAATCTAACTTTTTGTTGCTAATACTGTGCTCCTACCACACTATCTGAGCAACATGACTGGGAAAAAGTGAGGCCATGGTTGAAAGCGAATTAGGTTTGGTGTTCAATGTGTACATGGGGTAGGTGGTAATGTTTGTGAAAGCACTTGTAAGGTTCTTTGTCTCTGTTGACATGTTCCTTGAAACTCAGTTTTCCGTCGGCCATTTTGCTTTCTGTCTTTCTGCAGCTCTTGCCCTCAGTTAATATGGAGTTCCAGTTTTCATGTTCCCGCCCTGATTCTTCCCTCTTGCTTCTTAAGCAGCCTCAGCTGAACAATCAGTGCTCCTGAATCAAGCCTCAGTCAGTCTGTGACCTGACTCCTGGAAATCTTGAACTTGTACTCCAGCTATTCCCTACTGAGGAACCTTTGAACACTTTTGGACTCTGGAAACCTGCTGTTTGGTGAATCCATGCTTGCAGAGGAATTACGGTACAGAGAAGAGATCCTGAACCTGCTTTGGAGATTTATTGTAGTGCTTGAAATTACTCTGGCCTTCTGTGCCTCCTGACTCTGTTCCTGCAAACTGTGTGAACTTTTCAGCATGCTTGTATGAAGTAATACAAGTCATTTCATTTCAACCTATGTTTCCTGTGTTTTCCTCGCACCCAAGCACAAGACGCTATAGGAACTGTACACTATACTTGACAGCACTAGTGAACCAACATCACATCCTATGCAAAGACAACTGACAACTTGTGTTACGGGACGGGCTACTCCACTACCTTTCTTTGGCAGAGGCACTGCGGTTTGCCTTGTTGATGATGCCCATAAAGAGAATGTGCTTGAGTGGACGGCAAGCGTAGCTTCCCGTGGCCTCTCCTTCTCTTCGGCATCCTCAACATCACACCCAGTACAGTACACAGAGGTGGCACCCAAATTCCCCTTGCTTCCCCCGTGTCCCAACTCTCCAACCATACTATGGACGGTACGGAACCGCAGATGGGTGAGTTTGAAGAGCTTTTTACACATTCTATGCCATGGTCATCAGAAGTGTACTCAAAAGCTTCACAGAGTCAAGAGGGAGAAATCTGCACTGATGCCCAAAATTTTTTTAGCTTGGATCCGGGGCAGGACAAAATACAGTCCGAACAGCATCCTAACCCTCATCATCAGACGTTAACCCCTAGGGGGAGGTGATCCTGATGAGACTCAGATATCTGAGGCTCATATGCACTGTACTATGCTTTCAGGGCAGGAACAGGAGGAGAGAAACTCCAAGGGCGATGAATGTGATAACATAGAGGATGATAATGATGAGGTGTTAGATCCTAGATGACGTGAACATAGAGGCACACAGCTGAGTAGATCATCTGAGGAGAAAACCGAGGCGGTTACGTTGCATTATACATCGCAAACACGTTGTGATGCAGCCAAGATGAGCAATTCATCCTCATCCACAACTGTGGCTGTGAAAAGCAGCATTCGCGGGTCTGCAGCTAACAGGGTTGGCAAGAGTTGCCTGGCCTTGGCCTTTTTTGACACTTCAAAGGATGAGCCAACTCATGTAATCTGCCAACTTTGCAAAAAAAACTGAGTCGAGGTAAAAGTGCAATAATTTGACTACTACATGTATGAACCTTCACATGCGCAATCAACATGCTTTATTGTGGGAATCCCACTGCTC
Organism: Oophaga sylvatica; assembly: GCA_033576555.1. Lineage (NCBI taxonomy): Eukaryota > Metazoa > Chordata > Amphibia > Anura > Dendrobatidae > Oophaga > Oophaga sylvatica. The sequence continues at coordinate 90,041 of JARQOD010000294.1, forward strand.
AAAAATGCGGACCTTGACAACCATCAGCTGCCCCATCAATCGCATCTGCTGCTTCTTCCTCCCCCTCTATTACCGTGACAACTATTGAAATGCAGGTCTTCGACCGCTCCAGTAACGCTGACTGAGAGACCGCTGTCAGTTTTAACGGAAGCGGACATGCCTGCTGTTTTTGACAGATCTCAGAGAACGAGCACACCACAACTTTCTCAATCCACCGTAACATCTCCGCGAGCACCTCTCTTACAGTCCAGCAGTTTGTCCAGTTCATCGTACTCCGCACTCTCTCAACACTGTAGCCAGACCGCAGTTCCGCAGTTGTGGTCACGTAAAAGATTGTTTCCTCCAACGCATGACAAAGTTAAGAGGTTGAACTCCACCATCTCCAATCTGTTGGCCACAGAAATTCTGCCTTTCCATCTGGTAGATACAATGGTTTCCTAACGCTGATGGCCGTCACTGTCCCCAGTACCAATTGCTCAGTCGCCATTACTTTTCTAAGAAAGCCGTGCCTGCGCTACACCAGCATGTCGAAGACAACATCACCTGTTCCTTAACTAAATCACTGTCTGCCAGGGTGCATTTCAGCACAGACACTTGGACGCATAAGCATGGCCAAGGACTTTACATCTTGCTGACTGGGCACTGGGTGACTCGGGTGGCTGTGGGGACAGGCGCTGCTCCACAAGTCTTGTAATCCCTAAGGCTTGCAGTACAAAACCTCTACATTTAACACTTCCTCCACTGCTTCTGCCTCCTCCTCTATCTCCTCTAGGTCCTTCAACCTCTGCCTTAATGAGACATGCGTTCCAACAGTATAGAGTGAATCCCTACCACCTCTGTACTGCGCAGCCAGGGCTCACATCAATCAGGCAGTATTAAAATTTATATGCTTTGGAGATCACAGTCATACAGCTGAAGAGTTGTTGACTGCTCTCCAGGCTGAGTTTGAGCAATATGGCTGTCTCCACTGAACCTGCCTCCAGGGAAGGCCATGTCCAATAACGGTGGAAACCAGGTGGCAGAACTAAGACGAGGCATGCTCACACATGTGCCTTGCATGGCTCACATCCTCAACCTGGTGGTACAGCATTTTCTTCACCATTATCCTGGTCTGGGTGAGCAGCTCCAGAAAGCACATAAGCTGTGTGCTCATTTCCACCATTCGCACCCCTCAGGTCATCAACTTGCATCGATACAGAGGTCTTTGTCCATGCCAGTTAACAGGTTGATATGCCATGTGTCGACACAGTGGAATTCCAGTCTGCACATGTTGCAGCAACTGGGGCAGCAGCAATGAGCCCTGACACAGTATGTCATGTTGTATAGCCTGAACGGACGTGGCACACACACCACGTTTACAGAGTGGGCACAGATTAATGACCTCTGCACCCTTCTGCACAGTTTTGAAATGGCTACTAATATGGTTAGTGTGGAAACTTTTACACAACCTTAAGATAGCTTTTCCCCAAGAGAGCAGTGAATTACACAGTTCGCATCGCAGCTCTAGACTTCCAACCTCTGGCATGTCAATTCATCAACTCAAAAACATTAGCAGCAGCAGTAGTGTGAGTTCTTTGAGTCTTTTGACACTTTTTTTAAACCAGCTAGTTCACCAGCACAACAGAGTCCAAGTCTTACACATTGTGAACGAATGGAGAGGTGCAGGAGTATCTAGAACTGAATATCATTACCATCAGGGAGGGTTTGGACCCTTCACATTTTGATCTTCCAAAATGGATGAGTGGCCTTAGCTTTCCTCACAGGTTTTATTGTGCCCAGCAGCCATCATTCACTCAGAACATGTCTTCAGTACGACTGGTTGTGTCCTGATGGATAAGCACAGCTGGCTGTGTAGACCACCTAACTTTCATCAAGTAATGGATCTCCAAGGACTTTTGCACCCCAATCGCAGACTGTACAAACTAGGTGTTAGGCGTCGGAAGTGGGATCTGAGCCATTAGTGGAATCTGTGGTCTCCCATTCTGGTCTAGCCGGGACAGATGCTGCTCAGCTTCGCCATCGATCCCAACGCCTAGCCAGTACACAGAAGGTACAAGCTGTTGCTAGAGTCTTTGTTCCTAGAAGCTTTAAGCATAGGCGTGGCGGACGGTGATTGGTGATTTGGTGTCAGCTGATCCGGTGACCTGGCACCGCCTGATTGGCCATGGGTGATGTCACCAATGATGCGGTCTAGGGGCAGGGCTTAGCCTTTATATAGCCTGACTGCAAGCCTGGCGGCGGGGTCAGATCATACCTTATAGGTTGTGCATGTGTGCAGACGCTTGTCAGTTTGGGCTCCACGTGCTCTTTAGTTTCACTCTCCATGACCTGCTGATGCCAGAGCTAACTCGGCTAATTAGCACAGGTCACTCAGGCAGGCTAGTAGATGCTAGGCAGGCAATGAATGTGGTGCAGTCTAGCTCCGACAGAGGGTAGCGATACACCCTGAGCAGACTGCGAGGCGCGTAACCTGGGCATCGCCTGCTATCTGAAAGGAGAGTTGCTTCACAGTCCGGTCACACACCGGCTGGCAGCACATACGCCTGGCATGAGTTGCACTCACTTCCTAATGGCTGGTGTGTAGCTTCTATGCAGTTAACAGAGCTACGTCTACGCCAGTACTGAGCACATCTTCCGTGGAGTTAACGAGATAGTGCAAATCCTTGTCTTTCCTTGTGTGAAGTAACACAGGAGAGATCTTATATTTTGGTTGTTAGTTTTACCCTCGTACCCGAGGGGTGTTCGGCCGCAGTCTCTCAGGCTGCACCGCGGACCCCTGGTTCGGTTGCATTCCATTATTTTATAAAGTTGATACAACCGTCCAATTAACAGTATCTGACCTCCAGGGTCTAGCCGACCATGGCTGACAACCAGCAGCTGCAGCGCTATAATAATAATCTTTATTTTTTTGTAGCGCTTACATATTCCGCAGCGCTTTACAGTTTGCACACATTATCGTCGCTGTCCCCGATGGGGCTCACAATCTAGATTCCCTATCAAGTATGTTTTTGGAGTGTGGGAGGAAACCGGAGGAAACCCACGCAAACATGGGGAGAACATACAAACTCCTTGGAGATGTTGTCCTTGGTGGGATTCGAGCCCAGGACTCCAGCGCTGCAAGGCTGCCCTATGTTCAGCAACTAGAGTCCAGACTTAGGACTCTGGAGCAGGCCACTCCAGTTGCTGATCTCACTGCGGTAGCTACTCAGGCAGCCTCACAAGCTGCAAGCCTCGTACACATGGCTGCAGTGAATGCCAAGGCAGCTGCTAGAGCTCCATTACCCCTTTTAATCTCCCGGAAAAAATTTCTGTTGACAGCAGATCCTGCAGGGGGTTTATTAATCAGTGCTCAATTCAGTTAGAAATGATGGAGGCATGGTTCCCCTCCAAGAGGGCTAAAGTGGGTTTTGTCATATCATTACTTTCCCACAAGGCCCTGGAGTGGGCTACTCCTATGTGGGAGCGGAATGACCTGGTAGTGGCTAATGCAGGTCCCTTTCTTAGAACCATAAAAAGTGTTTTCCTTGGTCCTTAGGTTACGCATGATACGGCTCTTAAGCTTCTTGTGTTGGTACAGGTTTCGGCCTCCGCCAGCCACTATGCCACCCAATTCAGAACCTTAGCGGCTGAATTGGATTGGTCGGAGCCGTCGCTAATCCCGGTGTTCTGGAAGGGTCTGGCTGGGCATATAAAAGATGCTCTAGCTACCAGGGAGATTCCAACCTCTCTGGAAGAGTTAATTACTCTCGCCAACTGAATAGATTTGCGTCATTCAGAGCGCCAGTTAGAGCTCGAGCCTCTAAACCTCGGTTTCGGTTGGCGCTTTCATTCTCTAGACCTATTTCCCGACACGGAACCTGAGCCTATGGATATATCCCGGACTAGGAAATAGTCTCCTCGTTCCAGTCCTGTACAGCTCTTGGAGTACCCCAGTAACAAGGGTTCCAAGCGGTGTGGAGAACGAGAGTGTCTAACCACCATTGGAGGAGGTGTGTTAGATTCAGAGATTTCTACCTCCAAACTAGTATATGAGGTGACGTTGCTCTTCGAAGCAACCGCGGTTTCTGCCAAGGCGTGGGTGGACTCTGGGGCAGATGACAATTTTTTGTCGTTAACCTTTGCCCAGAGACACGCCATTCCTATGGAGTTACTGCCCAAACCAATGAACATTAGGGTAGTCAACGGTTCACTGTTAGACACGCAAATCACTCACCAGTCGATTCCCCTCACCATGTCATTTCCTCAGGGTCACCAGGAGGTTATCTCTTTTCTTATTATTCCTGGTGGATCGGATGAGGAGCTATTGGGCCTTCCATGGTTATGTTGTCACAATCCACACATTAACTGGAACACGGGGGAAATTAATTTCGGGGATGGGAATGGTGCTTCTCAGTGTATGATTGCCTCGACCCGGAGGGTAGTCTTGGAGTCGTCTATCGACTTGGCCGCTCATCCTGAGCATTACCAGAGCTTGGCGGATGTCTGTTCCAAAAAGGCTGCAGAGACTTTGCCTTCCCACCAACCGTATGACTGTCCAATTGATTTGGTCACCGGCTCAGAGCCTCCTAGCGGTAGGGTTTATTCCCTGCCTGTGGATACGAATGAGGACGATGACGAGTCCAAACTTATCGTTCCTCCTGGGAATATGCGGACGGTGGCACCAGTGACCTTAGACCAGGTTCCACCCGGAAAGACGTTTGTTCCTCCTAATTTACAAAATGAGGTGCTCTCTTGGGCACATGCCTCTAAGATCGGCGGTCATTTGGGAGTCAAACGTACCACTAAGTTTCTCCAACGGTCGTATTGGTGGCCTCGATTACCCCAAGACGTTAAGGAATATGTCCAAGCATGTATCTCCTGCGCGAGAAATAAATCGTCTCATCAGAGATCGGCTGGTCTTCTTCATCCGTTACCCGTGGCATATAGACCTTGGGAACCTGGGGTCAGATAGTGGGCTCTGGAGGCGCGGGACGTCTGGGACCATACGCTAAAGGCTATACTGGCTCCCAAGAATCGGATGAGACAGTCGGCTGACACTCATCGCCGTCCTGCTCCCATATTTTCCCCGGGCGACAGGGTCTAGCTCGCGGCTCGCAATATCAGAGGACGCAAGGAATCTGCTAAGTTTGCCCCCCGTTTTATTGGTCCTTTCAAAATTTTGGCCCAAATAAATCCCGTACTGTACCGATTGCAGTTACCCCGACAGGGTCGCACCCGTTCGTCTGACAAAATTCTCGGAACCCCAACTTGTTTCTGACACCAGGGGTGACGATTTCGAGGTACAGGTGATTGTGGGGTCTAAGATGGTGCGTGGGAAAAATTTTTCTGGTACACTGGAGGGGTTGTGGTTCTGAGGACCGCTCTTGGGAAACCGTGGACCATATTCTTGCCCCCCGGCTCATTGAAAAATATGAACGTCAGGCAGGGGGGATGTTAGAGGGTGGATAATGTTAGGTGTCGGAAGTGGAATCTGAGCCATCAGTGGTCTCCCATTCTGGTCCAGCCAGGGCAGATATTGCTCAGCTTCACCATCGATCCCAACGCCTAGCCAGTACACAGAAGGTACAAGTTGTTGCTAGGGTCTTTGTTCCTAGTAGCTTTAAGCATAGGTTACAGTAAGGAACAAGTCATAGCCTAAGTCCAGGATTTCATGCACTGAGCATGCCCGTGAAGTGGTGGACCGTGATTGGTGATTTGGTGTCAGCTGATCCGGTGACCTGGCACTGCCTGATGATGTCACGTCACCAACGATGCGGTATAGGGGCAGGGCTTAGCCTTTAAATAGCCTGACCGCAAGCGTGGCGGCGCGGTCAGATCATACCTTATAGGTCGTGCATGTGTGCAGAAGCTTGTCAGTTTGGGCTCCACGTGCTCTTTAGTTTCGCTCTCAGTGACCTGCCGATGCCAGAGTTAACTCGACTAATTAGCACAGGTCACTCAGGCAGGTTAGTAGGTGCTAAGCAGGTAATAAATGTGGTGCAGTCTAGCTCCGACAGAGGGTAGCAATACACCTTGAGCAGACCGCGGGGTGCGTAACCTGCTATCTGAAAGGAGAGTTGCTTCACAGTCCGGTCACACACCGGCTGGCAGCACATATATACCTGGCATGAGTTGCACTCACTTCCTAATGGCTGGTGTGTAGCTTCTGTGCAGTTAACAGAGCTACGTCTACGCCAGTACTGAGCACATCTTCCGTGGAGTTAACGGAGATAGTGCAAATCTTTGTCTTTCAGTGTGTGAAGTAACACAGGAGAGATCTTATATTTTGGTTGTCAGTTTTACCCTCGTACCCAAGGGGTGTTCGGCCGGTTCGGTTCGGTTGCATTCCATTATTTTATAAAGTCGTTGCAACCGTCCCCTTAACACTAGGTGATATTGCATTTTTTAGTGTGTTGCATTAATGTCACATAACTTCACTCTGTTATATCTTTAGTTTGACTTCTGTGCCTGCTGTGGGTACTGCTGCTGCTGATGTTAACACAAATTTGTGGAAATGTGAACAGTCATGGTTGGTCTTCATCTGCTGGGTTAGCTGTAGTGGTCCAAATTATACTATTTCTATTCTAGTGACAGTTATTCAACTTCGGTGGTGTCAGGCCCTCACTTTTTAAAATGAGAACACTCCTGGTTGGGTGTCCATCTGCTGTATTGGGTGTAATGGAAGACCTGTCAGTCCCTATTATACTATTTCTACTCTCGTGAAATTTATGCCACTTCTGTGGTGTAAGGCCCTCATTTGTTTAAATGTAAACACTCCTGGCTGGGTGTCCATCTGCTGGATTGGGTGTAGTGGAAGACCTGTCAGTCCCTATTATACTAGTTCTATAGTGGTGAAATTGATGCCACTTCTGTGGTATAAGGCCCTCATTTGTTTAAATGTGAACACTCCTGGTTGAATGTCCATCTACTGGATTGGGTGTAGTGGAAGACCTATCGGTCCCTAGTATTCTATTTCTACTGTGGTGAAATTGATGCCACATTGTTAGTGTTTGCCAAAAATTTTTGAAAATGTGAACACTCCTGGTTGGGTCTCCTTCATGCGTGTTGCCTGTAGCATTAGGCCTCCAAGACCATCAGGTCTCCACTTCCTTGGACTCAACTACCTGTGTTACTGTCCTTAAATTTTTCTGACAATGGTAGTCTACAAAACTGATATTTGTGCCACCTGAGTAAGGTCAGCATGAAAGCAGGTAGAGGTGTTGCATGTGGTATCAGGGCTCCCAGCAAAGGAGGCCTACACTGATCTCTCACCCACCTCATCTTACTGTGACGTTCAATTGAAAGCTGTAAATGCTGTCCCATACTCCGATACCTCATGCATGGCTGATTGCTGCTGAGCTATGCTGCAATTTGTACAGTGGGTGAATTGAGGCCACTTTCCTGGTGTCTGTCCCTCATTTGATGTGTTTTGGCAGCATTTGGGGCCTATATAAGGTGTTGTGCATGCATTTGGTTTTGCCTCCCATTGACCTGAATGGCGTTCGGGTATGTTTGGCGAATATTCGTTGAATTAATTGGCAAATATTGCAAATTTGGCAAATGTAATCTGAATCGAACATTCAAATATTCGCTCATCTCTTCTTTGCTCTCAATAACCACCGTCAAGAATCTACCGGCTGGTCATTGTTCTTTAATGTGTACGGTTACCATTCGCAGTTTGGTACTTTTAGCGGGGAAGAGGCTTCGGGAGTTCCGGAAGAGGAACATTTTGCTTCGTCACTCACCTCAGTGTGGCAGGGAGTTCTGAGTAATTTGAAGATTATGGGGTCTGGACCTGAATGTGATTGACTTTGTGTGGCTGTCTACCAGGAATATCAGGTTGAAGGTTCCTTCCTGTAAGTCGGGACCTAGATTTATTGGTCCCTATATAATAACCGCTTACAATAATCCAGCATCGTTTCGTCTTGAGCTACCTTAGGCTCTTAAGATCCACAATGTCTTCCATAGGGCTTTGTTCAAGAAGTATGTGGAACCTCTTGAGCCCTCACCCATACTGCCGTTTCAGTTTCAGATTGTGAGGATTGTAGATTCTCACCTCCAATGTCGTTCCCTACAATACTTGGTGCACTGGAAGGGTTACGGTCCAGAGGAAAGGATGTGGGTCTCAGAATCAGAGGTGAATGCCCTCAGGCTGGTTCATTAATTTCACACCTCTTATCCAGAGAATCCTGGTCCTGAGTGTCTGGAGGCCACTCGTAAAAGGGGAGTACTGTCACAAGTGTGTCCGAGGCTGCAGCCAGTTGCACTGCATCTAGCTGCAGAAGGTCTCTACTTTTGTCTTTGCAAACACCTTCTTAACCCTTCTGACTCATGGACCCAGTGGCAACCTTTCTCCAGCTCAATTGACACACTTGGAGCTGGGCGTTTATAGACTCCCAGCCTGCTGCTGGGAGTTGCTGGTAATATTTCTATTTCCCCCTGTTGAGGCTTGGAGCTATAGCAGTCGGCTATCTTCCTCTTTGGTGTTGCTTGAGGACATCTGTGTTACATTTCTGAGTCTACTCAAGATAAGTGTTACCCTTTTTTGTCTATTCCAGTTGTCTTTAGTAGTAGTGGGGATTAACTTGTGCACACCCTGTCATTCCCTAAGGGTTTATCACCAAGGTCAGGCAGGGATTAGGTTCCTGCTCGACGATAGGTGCAGAAACTATATAGAGACATTTAGGGCAGAGAGACTTTAGATCTTCCTAGGGGTCTCCACTCCCCCCTTCCCTAGTGTTGGACTCCTTTCCCCTTATCCCTTCATGTTGCACTTAGTCTTTCCTGCACTGTGCTTGACAGCTGTGTCGTCCGCTGGACTTACCTGTGTCTGAGCGTGACACTGTGTATATGATCTGGTTTTCGATGTGAATTGTTAATGTGTGATTGGTAAGGGCGTGGTGCAGAAGTGGAGTTTCTCCATAAACGGGCGGTGGGTCTGTTGAAGGTTCAGGGGTAGAGGTGGAGCTGGGTTGGAGCATGGGTGGAGTCTCAAGCTGTTTTTCAGTGGTTGGCCTTGTCTCTTAGTTCAAGTAAATTAAAATCCTAATATTTCAGAATTCCAAGACATTTAGGACAAATGCTGAATGCTTCCATTTTTTGTGGGAATAGAGTGGTTGTAGCATCGGCGTCCCTGCCTTCTGCCAGGCAGGGACGCTGTTCCCCTGCGACAGCGTCCTCTGCCAGGCAGGGACGTCGCCCCCCTTACCCGCGCTCAGCGTCCTCCTTCCGCCCTGCTGGGGCCGCGCGCTCCTTCCCTGCTGCTGGACTTAGGGCGCGCGCCCGCGCCCTCCCCCGCTCTTAAAGGGGCCGCGCGCATCTTTCAAAAAGGTCCCCGGCCAATGCCGGAGGACTCCACCCTATATAAAGTGCTTCCTCCTTAATGGAGGTGCCCGAGCAATGTTGTTGTTGCACTGTTTACTCTGCTTCAGCCCTCAGGGTCCGTTTCCAGTTACCTGTTTCCTGCCAGTCTGCTGTCTGCTACCTGCCTGCAAGCCTGCCTGGAGGTTCGGCCGTCACATGCGGTGACCATCGGCAATTCCAGAGACTCTCGCCTGCTTACTTGGGAGCACTCATCTGCCATCTGACTGCAATCCCACCTGAAGGTTCGGCCATCACCTGCGGTGTTCATCGGCTGTTCCAGAGACTCTCGCCTGCTCACTTGGGGGCGCTCATCTGTCATCTGCCTGCTAGCCTACCGGGAGGCTCCACCATCTCAGGTCGTATATACCTGTTCAGTCAAAGACTGCCCCGGCTCCTTGCTTGCCTGTTTGTCCAGAGACTGCCCCGGTCACTTGCTGTGACTTCCTGCCTGTCTAACCAGAGACTGCCCCGGTCACTTGCTGTGACTTCCTGCCTGTCTAACCAGAGACTGCCCCGGTCACTTGCCGGACTACCCCTGTCTACCAAGAGACTGCCCCGGTCACTTGCCGTGACTACCCACCTGTCTACCCAGAGACTGCCCCGGTCACTTGCCGTGACTACCCGCCTGTCTAACCAGAGACTGCCCCGGTCACTTGCCGTGACTACCCGCCTGTCTATCCAAAGACTGCCCCCGTCACTTGCAGTGTCTTCCTATCCGTCTCCCCGGGCGCCACCCGCTCCTTTACAAGGAAAGCCTCCTTGTATAATAAAGCTCAGAGGTTCCGCCTCCCAGACCCGTTACAGTTTGCTCGGGCCATGGAACCCGGTGGCACCCAAACCCCTTCGCTCTCTGACCTGTGTCATGAACTGTCTCGTCAGAGGTCTCAACAGGAGTCCATCCTGGGTCACCTGCGGAATGTTAATTCCCACCTGGACACCCTGACTACTTCACCAGCAACCACCGCGGGCGCCATGACTCGCAATCCGGCAGTTCCGCTGCTTACCAATTCCGTGGTTTCTGTTCCTGGACCTCGACTTTCTGCTCCTCCTCGGTTTGGAGGCGACCCTGCTCTGGCTCGGGGTTTCATTAACCAATGCACCCTGCATTTTGAACTCCTGGCACACCAGTTTAACTCCGACCGGGCCAAAATTGCCTTCATCATGTCCCATCTCACCGGAGAGGCCCTGGCCTGGCTAAATCCTCTTTGGGAGAGAGAGGATCCTCTGGTGTCTGACCTGTCTGCTTTTCTCTCAGCCTTCCGGAGGGTATTCGATGAACCCGGACGGAAGACCTCCTCTGCATCTTCTCTGCTGCGTCTCCGTCAGGAGAGTCTCACCGTGGGTCAATATGCCATACGGTTCCGTACCCTTGCCTCGGAGCTAGCTTGGGATAATGACGCTCTGATCTCAGTCTTCTGGGAGGGTCTGTCCGGCCGCATTAAAGATGAACTTGCTGGTCGGGACATTCCAACCTCTCTCGATGACCTAATAAATCTCGCCAATCAAATTGATCTACGGTTCCCGGAGCGCGCTAAAGAGGCCACCCGTGAGAGAAGGTTTCCTCGTCTTGCTCCTTCTTTTCAGAGACCTGTAACTCCTTCCGTTTCTCCTCAGGTACACTCTTCTGAGCCTATGCAAGTCGACCAGACCAAGATGGTCAAAGCCCGTCAGGACTCACGCCGTACCGAGAGGAGTTGCTTCTACTGTGGTAGTAAGGAGCACTGGATCCGTACCTGCCCAGAGAGGTTGGGAAACGCCTGTGTCTAGGTTCGCTCGGAGAGGTCCACCTAGACAAAAATAAATCCTCTTCATCTCTGCTGTTGTCAGTCTCAATTCTCCTCGGTGAGAACCGTTATTTCGAACTTGCCCAACTTGATTCTGGAGCAGCCGGGAATCTTGTTTCACAGGCTCTAGTAGAGAAATATCACATTCCTACCAAACCCCTGGTTGAACCAGTATCTGTTGCTGCTGTGGATGGAGGTCTCCTGCCACGTCCCATTCAACTTATCACTGAAGCCATAACCCTGCAGGTAGGAATGCTGCATTCTGAGAGCATCTCGTTTCATGTTCTGCCTGGACTCTCACATGCTTTCTTACTAGGTCTGCCTTGGCTCCAAAAGCATGCACCCGTGCTCGACTGGCAGAATGGAGAGATTCTTCGCTGGGGACAGGACTGTCATAAAACTTGCTTGGTTCCTGTTCATCCCGTCCGTCCTTCTCCTACACCAACTAATCTACCAGGGCTCCCGATTCCATATTGGTCTTTCGCTGATGTCTTCAATAAAAAGGAAGCAGAGACATTACCACCGCACAGACCATATGATTGCCCGATCGACCTGCAACCCGGTACTACGCCTCCCCGTGGGCGTATTTACCCATTGTCCGCTGCTGAGACCAGGTCAATGTCCGAATATATCGAGGAGAATTTGGCTAAGGGATTCATCCGGAAATCCACCTCCCCAGCGGGAGCAGGTTTTTTCTTCGTAAAAAAGAAAGACGGCTCTCTTCGTCCCTGTATTGACTACAGAGGCCTATATTTGATCACGGTGAAGAATAAATACCCTCTTCCGCTCATTCCAGAATTGTTTGATCGTCTGAGGGGGGCTAGAATCTTCACCAAAGTGGATCTCCGTGGGGCATATAACCTGGTCCGTATCCGTCGGGGAGATGAATGGAAGACGGCATTCAATACCCGGGACGGCCACTACGAGTATTTGGTTATGCCCTTTGGTCTCTGTAATGCTCCAGCAGTCTTTCAGGAGTTGGTCAATGACATCTTCCGGGACCTTCTCTACTCCTGCGTTGTGGATGTACCTAGACGACATCTTGGTCTTCTCTCCGGATCTCCAGTCTCACCGGAGGATGTTCGTCAGGTTCTGCTCAGGCTCAGGCAGAATCACCTCTTCGCCAAATATGAGAAGTGCCTCTTTGAGCAGACCTCGCTTCCGTTTTTGGGCTACATCATTTCTCAGACAGGCCTACGAATGGATCCGGAGAAACTGTCTGCCATCGAGAAATGGCCCCGACCGGAGGGGTTGAAGGCCATTCAGCGGTTCCTGGGATTCGCCAATTATTACCGACTCTTCATACCACACTTCTCTTCCCGGACTGCTCCAATCTCCGCGCTCACCCGCAAGGATGCTAATCCCAAACAGTGGACGCCCGAAGCAGAGGAGGCCTTTCTTTCTTTAAAACAGGCCTTCTCCTCCGCTCCAGTGCTGCATCGCCCGGACGGTAACAAGCAGTTCTTCCTGGAGGTGGACGCTTCCTCTTCTGGAGCCGGAGCGGTACTTACTCAAAAATCTTCATCCGGGAGGGATGGTATCTTGCGGCTTCTTCTCCAAACTCTTCTCCTCTTCTGAGCGCAATTACTCCATAGGAGACCGAGAGTTATTGGCCATCAAGCTGGCATTGGAGGAGTGGCGTTACCTACTCGAGGGGGCTCTTCATCCGGTAATCATTTACACTGACCACAAAAATTTGGCTTACCTCCTGCATGCCCAGAGACTTAACCCTCGCCAAGCCCGGTGGTCCTTGTTTTTTGCCCGCTTTGATTTTCTGTTACATTTTCGTCCGGCCAACAAGAACATCAAGGCGGACGCCTTGTCCCGGTCCTTCCTGGTGTCGGATCTCGAGGAGGAACCTAAACATATCATTGATCCCGCCAGAGTGATGCGGGTGGCTCCCGTGAGTCTAAATCGTCTCCCTCCTGGCAAGACGTTCGTATCGGTAACCGATCGGGAGAGAATCCTACACTGGGGTCATTCGTCTAAACTAGCTGGCCACGCTGGTCAGAAAAAGACCCTCCAGCTCATTACTCGGCATTACTGGTGGCCTACCCTGCACAAGGACGTAATAGACTTTGTTTCTGCCTGTGTCTCCTGTGCCCGCAACAAAGTTCCGAGACACCTGCCTGCCGGCCGTCTTCTTCCGCTTCCTGTACCCGCTGCTCCCTGGCAGCATATAGCCATGGATTTCATAACAGATCTGCCCGTCTCTGCCGGTTGTACGGTCATTTGGGTGGTCGTTGACCGATTTTCCAAGATGGCTCACTTCATTCCCCTGCCAGGGCTTCCGTCTGCACCCGAGTTGGCTAAAGACTTTATCCGCCACATCTTCCGTCTTCATGGTCTGCCTCGTCACATTGTGTCGGATCGTGGGGTACAGTTCACCTCACGATTCTGGAGAGCCACTTGTAAGTTGCTAGACGTCACTTGGATTTCTCCTCCGCTTACCACCCGCAGTCCAATGGACAAGTCGAGCGAATCAATCAGAATCTGACCAGTTATCTTTGGCACTTCGTTAATGCCCACCATTCTGACTGGGTGGATCTCCTGCCTTGGGCCGAATTCTCTTATAACAATCACGAGAGTGAATCTTCCTCCAAATCTCCGTTTTTTGTAGTCTTCGGTCAACACCCCCGGATCCCTGTTCCTGTCTCCATCTCTGTGGACAATCCAGCTGGTTAACGAATTTTCCTCCATATGGGAGAGTGCCCGGTCCGCGCTCGTTCTGTCATCCGAGCGCATGAAGAAACATGCTGACAAAAGACGTTTGGATCCTCCTCAATTCCGTCCTGGGGATAAGGTCTGGCTTTCATCCAAGTATGTCCGGCTCAAGATTCCTTCCTACAAGTTGGGTCCTCGGTTCATCGGTCCTTTTGAGATCATCAGTCAGATCAACCCGGTGTCTTATAAATTGAAACTCCCGGCCAATTTGCGGATTCCTAACTCCTTCCATGTATCTCTCCTCAAACCGGTGGTACTTAACTCTTTTGTCAAGTCTACAGGTACACCTCCTGCTCCAGTGTCTGCTGAAGACGAATTTGAGGTAGAGAACATTCTGGCCACCAAAAGGGTAGGAAGAAAGACTTATTTTCTGGTGGATTGGAAGGGGTTTGGTCCTGAGGAGAGAACGTGGGAGCCTCGGGAGAACATCCATGCCCCTCTCATCCTAGCTAAATTTCTTTCTGGCCTAAAAGGGGGGGCCTAAGGAGGGGTACTGTAGCATCGGCGTCCCTGCCTTCTGCCAGGCACGGACGCTGTTCCCCTGCGACAGCGTCCTCTGCCAGGCAGGGACGTCGCCCCCCTTACCCGCGCTCAGCGTCCTCCTTCCACCCTGCTGGGGCCGCGCGCTCCTTCCCTGCTGCTGGACTTAGGGTGCGCGCCCGCGCCCTCCCCCGCTCTTAAAGGGGCCGCGCGCATCTTTCAAAAAGGTCCCCGGCCAATGCCGGAGGACTCCACCCTATATAAAGTGCTTCCTCCTTAATGGAGGTGCCCGAGCAATGTTGTTGTTGCACTGTTTACTCTGCTTCAGCCCTCAGGGTCCGTTTCCAGTTACCTGCCTGTTTCCTGCAGTCTGCTGTCTGCTACCTGCCTGCAAGCCTGCCTGGAGGTTCGGCCGTCACATGCGGTGACCATCGGCAATTCCAGAGACTCTCGCCTGCTTACTTGGGAGCACTCATCTGCCATCTGACTGCAATCCCACCTGAAGGTTCGGCCATCACCTGTGGTGTTCATCGGCTGTTCCAGAGACTCTCGCCTGCTCACTTGGGGGCACTCATCTGTCATCTGCCTGCTAGCCTACCGGGAGGCTCCACCATCTCAGGTCGTATATACCTGTTCAGTCAAAGACTGCCCCGGCTCCTTGCTTGCCTGTTTGTCCAGAGACTGCCCCGGTCACTTGCTGTGACTTCCTGCCTGTCTAACCAGAGACTGCCCCGGTCACTTGCTGTGACTTCCTGCCTGTCTAACCAGAGACTGCCCCGGTCACTTGCCGTGACTTCCTGCCTGTCTAACCAGAGACTGCCCCGGTCACTTGCCGTGACTACCCGCCTGTCTACCAAGAGACTGCCCCGGTCACTTGCCGTGACTACCCACCTGTCTACCCAGAGACTGCCCCGGTCACTTGCCGTGACTACCCGCCTGTCTAACCAGAGACTGCCCCGGTCACTTGCCGTGACTACCCGCCTGTCTATCCAAAGACTGCCCCCGTCACTTGCAGTGACTTCCTATCCGTCTCCCCGGGCGCCACCCGCTCCTTTACAAGGAAAGCCTCCTTGTATAATAAAGCTCAGAGGTTCCGCCTCCCAGACCCGTTACAGTGGTGCACTGAAGACCTTTTTCTATTCCAGCATGACTATCTTTGTTGCAGCCCCAGTGCACTAAGCAAGGTTCACTAAAGGGATTAACCAAGTTTTAAAGTTATCTCCTATTCATTTTCTAATAAAAATTTCCCATAAGTTTGGGGCTGACTACTGGCACCCCCACCAATCCCAAAATCTGGGACTCTCAGGACCGCATGAATATAGTGGTCGATCATGCACACTTCCATTCGTTCTGAAGGGAGTAACGAAGACCAGTCGAATATCGCGCTTGGCTATCACCATGGATCCCAAAGAGAATGAATGAAGTGGAGGTATGCATAATAGTCTAATCGGTGCGGGTCCCAGTGATCAGAACCCCAGCAATAGGAAAAGCTAGACCCTATCCAGTAGATAGTGGATAACTTTCAAACTTGACAAAACCCATTTATGGCATGGTTGGTTGAGTTTGGTCTAAAACAACTTGTCAAAGCCCTGTCCTCAAACCCATTGAGCATTTTTGGGATAAACTTGAATGGAGATTGCGAGACAGACTTTCTCATCCAACTTCAGTGACTGACTTCACAAATACACTTCAGGATGAATGATCAAGAATTCTCATAGACACAATAAAATCTAGTAGAAAGCTTCCCAGAATAGTGAAAAATGTTGTAGCTGCCAAGGAGAGACCAATCCTATATTAATAATTATGGATTTAGAATGAAATACTATAAAAGCTCCTGTAGGTTAATTATGTACGTTTCCCAATATTTTTGTCTACTTAGTGTACCTTCAAGGCATTCTGCATTTTTGAGAGCATGGTATTGATAAGTTATTAAATAGCTAGTGGCATGATTGCTAATGTTAGATAGTTGTCAAGACCTTTCAATTAAATTTCCACAATGAGTTTTTGGTGAGTTTTTGACTCTAAGGAAAAAAATGGAGCAAGTTACAATTCCTGAAAATTGGAGATTTATAGAAATCTCATTCTACTATGTTGTTTATTTACACATTGTAAACTGACCTGTGGTGCATTTTTGATTTCCAAATCTTGTTGCTGGTACATTGAGTTGTATGTTCCCCAAAGAATTGCACTAGAGGCAAAAAATCATCAGGCAAAAGATGTATATGCATTTTTAGTGTTACCACTGCAGAAACAAAAGCATTTAGCCCACGTATAATTGCATGGCTATAGTTTTGTCAATGCCAGATACCAGGAAGTATCCAAAATAAAATAGCTTTATTTAAAATATAACGGCAAAAAGAGACATTAAATGTAGAAATACTGCAGAAACTCTGCAACATAAAAAACTCACTAAATATCCATCACGGGAATATAGCCAGTGGAGACACAAGGGTCAGTGGGTGATCTCGTTTGCTGGCATGTCTTTAGAAAGACCACATGGGCCGGGGATCATCCCACTGAATGCCCGCACTCCTTCTCTGTGGGCAGAACACTACTAGGACAACACAGGGTGAGGGTAACACACTGCGATAATACTTTATTGGATCACCAACAATCAACAACATATAGAACAGTCTCAGCAAGTCCACAAGATGGAACAAATGTCAGTCTCACCATGGCGCTAACTCACTGGGGAGTATAACCTCTGCGACTTTGGGTCATGTAGGGCCAACTACCTCAACCAGTAACTCCCTGCTTTTGGCCAGCACCCACATAGACGAGGTAGCTGCAAGCTTAGAAAGCTGACCGAGTAGAGTGAGGTATGTGGCCAGGTGACCTGATTGTCCCAACTTGGGTTCTCCAAGAATCTTTGTGGGTTCAGTGATGGGGAGTGGAGCAGATCTGTATTCCACCAGTTGAAACCATGGTTCCTCTGCTGATGTCCTGTAGAGTTTCTCTGGAAACCACAGCTCTCATTCAGGGCACTCTTCTACAGAATTCTGGATTGGTGGAGGGGAGCAAATCCATCATTATTCGATTGTTCAGATAACCTGGATATTTGTCCTCCAAGTTGTGTAGAGGTTCATATAAAACAATGGCTCATGGCCCACCTTTCATAGAGAGTTACTGTGTTCCTAGCTGGTTTGCAGGTATAAATGGAATGGAGAAGAGAGTCTGGGTCGGGATTGAACAAAGTTTCACAAACATCCCTCTAATCACTATTCCCTGGTTTGACCTTTCTGTAGTTAATGTTCTAAAGACACACCCTACTACTGGAGCTAATCTTGTGTGCTGTAATAATCCTATAGTATGGTCATCAATCATACCACAGGTGTCCTTCCATGTATCCTATATTTAGTAATCCACTCTTCCCCCTGGGAATAGAGAACAAAGTGTTAGGGTTCGATTTCCCGCTGCTGCACAAGGGGAGTCTCGAACCTGTCCCGCTGCGGTCTCCCATTCATCTCCGGCCGCAGTGGAGCCTGCTCAGCAGAGGTGTCAGTCCAGGCGTCTTGCCCACTCCACTACTGGGCAGTGACTTGTTGTTGCCTTTCCTGGATCTGCTATTATAGCCAATGCTGGAGCAGACGTCTTTGGGACAAAGTACTGCATTTTCCCTTCTGAGCATGCCAAGAGTGAGATCTCTCATTGGAGATCAGGGGTCACATGCTCAGGTACTGCAGCAGCTCCTATTGGCCCGCCAGGAAGGCCCTGTTACTATTAGTCTTCTGGAACAGGTTTCTCATTGGTCCTTGTTCCTGGAAGGTCCTGTTGCTGTTACTATAAAAGGGTAGCATGGCTGGGCCGCCATGCACTAATATCAACCATTGTATGCTATGCGCCAGTGTGGTCATGCGTGTGTGTGGTTAGGGACCCGGCTGAAATAAGCCACTAGAATACCGACTTAATCGGTGAGGAGTTTGGTGTGCTAGCTGGTCAGGGTCGGTGTCCTAGATGCCCTAGATTACCGGCATAACCAGTGAGGAGTTTGATTGCCGTATTCAGGGTCTGGCGTTCAGACGCCATAGATTGCGGGTGACTCCCGCGAGGACATTAGCGCATGACCACGTATTATGCTCGCTTAGCAATTAACCGTGTACCTGAGAGCCTGACAGGACACGGTACTTTTTCTCAGCGGCTCTGTGACGTAACATGGTTTGCTTTAGACGCTAGACAGCGCCCTAGCTTTTTACTTTGCGGCTCACTGAAGTTAAGTGAGTTCGCACCTATCGCCATATAGCGCTGTGGCATCCCGTTAGCGGCTCTGGGATTAACAGAGTTCGCCCTTACTGCCACAACGCGCTACGGCGTTTATTTTTGCGACTCTGCGGGATAACAGAGTTCGCTACTTTCGCCATCTTATTAGCAGCGGGCTTCGCCTGCACGGTGGACCCCGGGCTGCGAACGCACCTCTCTATTATATCTATTAGGTGCGATCCGCAGACCCTAACATAATATTAGCGCCAGGGTCTGGCTAGTAAAATGGCGGATGACCAGCGTCTAAGGCAGTACATCCAGCAGCTGGAGGGTAGGTTGGTGGCTCTTGAGCGCACAACCTCAGCTGTGGATATTACCGCAGTCGCTGTTCAGGCTGCTAGCATGGCTGCAGCCAGTTTGTCCTCTGCTACCTCTGTCCCTACATTATCCCACCTCCCGCTTCCTGACAAGTTTGCTGGTGACAGCAAGCAATGTCGGGGATTCGTGAGTCAGTGCTCTATACAGCTCGAGCTTCTGGCTGCACGTTTCCCCACGAATCGGGCACAAGTGGGTTTTGTACTGTCTCTACTCTCGGGCAGAGCGTTGGAGTGGGCAACACCGCTGTGGGAGCGTGACGATCGTGTTGTGCGGAGTGCTCCTCGGTTTTTGGAGGCTCTGAAAAAGGTCTTTTTAGGACCTCAGGTCACGCACGATATGGCACTCCAACTGCTGACAATGTCACAGGGCTTGTCCATGGTCAGCCAGTTCTCAGTCCAATTTCGGACTTTGGCCTCTGAATTAGAGTGGCCAGATAAAGTTCTTATTCCAGTGTTCTGGAGAGGACTGGCAGACCATGTAAAGGACGCTTTGGCTACCAGGGAGATTCCTGCCACACTGGAGAAACTCATTTCTATATCTACCCGCATCGACCTCCGTTTTCATGAGCGGAGGTTAGAGCGGACCCAGTGTAGGCAGAGGTTTCGGCTGGCACCCAACTTTGCCAAACCTTTGGAATTTCCCGTTCGGGCGTCTGACTCCCCAGAGACCGTGGAGAATACTCGAGTGGGATCTAAGTCTCGGACCACTCGAGTATCCGTGGTCTGTAGAGTGTGTCAGCAGCCAGGACATTATGCCAACCGATGTCCCCAGCGAATAAGTAAACGGTCATGTTCCGTGACCATGGGTGCAGGGTCATTAGACGCGAGAGATTTTGCTCCGAAGATGCTCCTTAAAGGGTTAATCTCTCTAGGTTCATCCACCCTTCCCGCCAAGCTTTGTGTGGACTCTGGGGCAGAGGGGAATTTTATGTCCTCCTCCTTTGCCTCTCGCCATTCCATACCGCTGGTGACGCTCGCCGAGCCAATATCGGTGAGAGTGTTGAATGGAGCAATCCTGCCCTCACAAATCACCCACCAGACTGTCACTCTACCTCTGTCTATGTCTCCTTCACATCAGGAGAATATATCCCTTTTTGTTCTTCCTGAGGGAATAGATGAGGTTTTGTTGGGATTACCCTGGCTTCGCCACCACTCTCCCCATATTGAGTGGTCCTCTGGGAGAATACTGGGTTGGGGTGATCATTGCAGAGACAAATGTCTCAGAGAGGACGTTCAGGTTTCCACAACGGAGATACCCATAGATCTTGATTCCCTTCCCAAGGTTTATCGGTCATACGCAGACGTATTCTCCAAAAAGGCAGCGGAGACTCTGCCGCCTCATCGCCCTTATGACTGACCTATAGACCTCTTGCCTGGAACGGAGCCCCCTCGGGGAAGAGTATATCCTCTCTCTCTTCCTGAGACGGAGGCCATGTCACAATACATCCAGGAAAATCTGGCCAGAGGGTTTATTAGGAAGTCAGTGTCACCAGCAGGGGCAGGATTTTTCTTTGTGCAGAAGAAGAATGGAGAATTACGACCGTGTATAGACTATAGGGGTCTTAACGCCATTACCGTTAAGAACAAATATCCTTTGCCCCTAATATCTGAGCTCTTTGATAGGCTCCGGGGAGCAAGGGTATTTACTAAGCTGGATCTTCGTGGTGCCTATAACCTGATCCGCATCCGTGAGGGGGACGAATGGAAGACGGCGTTCAATACCAGAGATGGACATTACGAATATCTTGTGATGCCCTTCGGGCTCTGTAATGCTCCAGCCGTCTTCCAAGATTTCGTAAATGACATCTTCCGGGACATGCTTGCCACCTCTGTGGTAGTCTATCTGGATGACATTCTCATCTTTTCTCCAGATATGGACACCCACCGGAGAGATGTTTGCAGGGTCTTCGACCTCTTGCGGGCAAATTCCTTATATGCGAAGTTGGAGAAGTGTGTGTTTGAGCAGGAGTCTTTGCCATTCCTGGGCTATATCTTCTCCACTCAGGGATTGGCTATGGATCCTGCCAAACTACAGGCTGTAATGGATTGGCAAGAACCCCACTCTCTTAAAGCGGTGCAGCGCTTTATGGGGTTCATTAATTACTATCGCCAATTCATTCCCCACTTCTCTACTTTGGTTGCTCCCTTGGTAGCCCTCACCAAGAAAGGAGCCAATCCCAAATTGTGGTCAGAGGAGGTCTCCAAGGCATTTACTTCAATCAAGTCCCATTTTGCTAGCGCTCCTATCCTACATCGTCCCGAGGTTGATAAGCCTTTTATATTGGAGGTAGATGCCTCGTCCGTTGGTGCTGGAGCAGTCCTTTTTCAAAAGGATGCTCAAGGTCGTAAACATCCTTGCTTCTTCTTCTCCAAGACCTTCACACCTGCGGAGAGGAATTATTCCATTGGGGATAGGGAGTTGCTAGCCATGAAGTTGGCCTTTTCTGAGTGGAGACATCTCCTGGAGGGAGCTCGCTTTCCCTTCCAAGTGTTCACTGACCACAAAAATTTGGTCTATTTACAGACTGCCCAGCGGCTAAATTCCCGTCAGGCCAGATGGTCCCTGTTCTTCTCCTGATTCCATTTCACCCTCCATTTTCTCTCAGGGAGAAGAACATTCGTGCTGATGCTCTGTCTCACTCCGTGGTGTCCTCTGAGGAGGTGGAGGAGGAGCCTCGGCTGATTGTCCCCACAGAGAGCCTAAGAACTGTGGCCCCGGTTTCGCTTGAGTCTGTGCCTCCGGGCAAGACTTTTGTGCCCATCAATTTGCGACCGGAGGTTCTCTCTTGGGCACACTCGTCCAGGGTGGGTGGACATTTTGGGGCAAAGAGGACATCTGAGTTGCTGGCGAGGACATACTGGTGGCCACATATGGTCCGTGACGTCAGGGAATACGTTCAGGCATGCGTCTCTTGCGCCAAGAATAAGTCCCCTCGACAACGGCCAGCTGGGTTACTCTTTCCTTTACCGGTGGCAGACAGGCCCTGGGAGATGGTCGGGATGGATTTTGTGGTTGGCTTACCCAAGTCTCGGGGCTGCACCATCATCTGGGTGATAACCGACCACTTCTCCAAAATGGTGCACTTGGTGCCGTTACCACGGTTACCGTCTGCACGGGCCTTGGCAGCATTATTCATTAGGCATATTTTCCGCCTACACGGTATGCCAGACAAAATTGTCAGTGATCGAGGTCCCCAGTTTGCGTCTCGGTTCTGGAGAGAGCTGTGTCGTTTACTCAGCATTGAGTTGAATCTCTCCTCTGCATACCATCCCGAGACGAATGGGTTGGTAGAGAGGGCCAACCAGACCTTGGTCACATACTTGCGACATTTTGTCTCTGCCAGGCAGGATGACTGGGCATCCTTGCTACCGTGGGCTGAGTTTGCTCTAAATAATGCTGTGGCTGACTCCACCGGACAGACCCCATTCCTCCTGAACTACGGTCAGCATCCGTGGGTACCAGTGCCTATGCCCGTGTCTTCCGCCGATTCCAGGGTGGCAGACTGGGCTGTGGAGGCACGGGACATTTGGGACCGCACTCAGGATGCCATTCAGGCCTCCAAAGAGAGGATGAGGTCTTCGGCCGATGCCCATCGGCGCCCCGCTCCTACGTTTGCTCCGGGTGACCTAGTGTGGCTTTCTGCCCGAAACATCAGGCTACGGGTAGAGTCCACCAAGGTGGCACCTCGCTTTTTGGGCCCCTTTAAAGTTCTTGAGCAGGTGAACCCGGTAGTTTACCGCCTAGCCCTTCCGCCTCGCCTTGGTATCACTGACACCTTTCACGTATCCCTCTTGAAACCCGTGGCCATTTCCCGGTTTTCCGAGTCTTCTGCTGGGACGTCGGGTTCATCTACCGACAATCATGAGGTGAACGCCATTGTTGGGTGCAAGGTGGTACGAGGCAAAAAATTTTATTTGGTGGATTGGAGGGGTTATGGGCCTGAGGATAGATCCTGGGAGCACGTTCACGCTCCGCGGCTCGTCGCTGCCTTTGAGCGCAGCGAGGCCCAGAGACGGGGGGTAATGTTAGGGTTTGATTTCCCGCTGCTGCACAAGGGGAGTCTCGAACCCGTCCCGCTGCGGTCTCCCATTCATCTCCGGCCGCAGTGGAGCCTGCTCAGCAGAGGCGTCGGTCCAGGTGTCTTGCCCACTCCACTACTGGGTAGTGACTTGTTGCTGCTTTCCTGGATCTGCTATTATAGCCAATGCTGGAGCAGACGTCTTTGGGACAAAGTACTGCATTTTCCCTTCTGAGCATGCCCAGAGTGAGATCTCTCATTGGAATCAGGGGTCACATGCTCAGGTACTGCAGCAGCTCCTATTGGCCCGCCAGGAAGGCCCTGTTACTACTAGTCTTCTGGAACAGGTTTCTCATTGGTCCTTGTTCCTGGAAGGTCCTGTTGCTGTTACTATAAAAGGGTAGCATGGCTGGGCCGCCATGCGCTAATATCAACCATTGTATGCTATGCGCCAGTGTGGTCATGCGTGTGTGTGGTTAGGGACCCGGCTGAAATAAGCCACTAGAATACCGACTTAATCGGTGAGGAGTTTGGTGTGCTAGCTGGTCAGGGTCGGTGTCCTAGATGCCCTAGATTACCGGCATAACCGGTGAGGAGTTTGATTGCCGTATTCAGGGTCTGGCGTTCAGACGCCATAGATTGCGGGTGACTCCCGCGAGGACATTAGCGCATGACCACGTATTATGCTCGCTTAGCAATTAACCATGTACCTGAGAGCCTGACAGGACACGGTACTTTTTCTCAGCGGCTCTGTGACATAACAGGGTTCACTTTAGACGCTAGACAGCGCCCTAGCGTTTTACTTTGCGGCTCACTGAAGTTAAGTGAGTTCGCACCTATCGCCATATAGCGCTGTGGCATCCCGTTAGCGGCTCTGGGATTAACAGAGTTCGCCCTTACTGCCACAACGTGCTACGGCGTTTATTTTTGCGACTCTGCGGGATAACAGAGTTCGCTACTTTCGCCATCTTATTAGCAGCGGGCTTCGCCTGCACGGTGGACCCCGGGCTGCGAACGCACCTCTCTATTATATCTATTAGGTGCGTTCCGCAGACCCTAACACAAAGTATTCTGTTCTTGGTCTAATAACGGTTGTTTCAGAGTATGCCATGTAGGAATGGGAAACGAATGGCCATCAAAAGAATGCCTTCAAGGTCTTTCCGCCCCCTCCTTTTTGGGTTTTAGGAGAGCCGGTAAATTATCTAATTTCTTGCACGCTCTTCCATCTAGAATCCACTACAAAAAAGACAAAAATATGTTTGAAGAAGAGTGCACGAAACAGAACCCATGAGGCACACCTTGTCTTTCTCCTACTCCATACTGATCAATTCCATGGATCAACCCAAAACACATTTACAAACTCAATGGGAGAGTGATTTAGGCCAAACTCTGACAAAGGATCAGTGGAAACATATATGTAATTTAACACCCAAATCGTCTATTTATTCGCACTTTCACAAGGCCGGTTATAAAACTGTTATCGCGATGGTACAGAGTCCCAACCAGCCTGCATGACATATTCCCTGATGCAAGTCCTATGTGCTGGAGATGTGGGGAGGAAGAGGGCAAACTAATGCATATTTTCTGATCTTGTGCTTACAAGATTTCCCATTTCTGGGAAAAACTTGAACTAGTGATAGGTAAAATCACAAATCTTATCAGAGACCTAAATCCAGCTCTCGTCCTTCTCCATCACAGGGACATCACTTTTAAAACCTACAAAAATTCTATATTGAGACATTTAATTGCATCTGCTAGAGCATGCATTCCTTGTGGAAAAAAGACATCATCCCAACAATTTCCCTATGGTTTGCTAAAATGAATGTGATAATGCTTATAGAGGAATTAACCTCAACAATAAGCAACTCTTATGGAAATTTTACAAATCATGGTATCATTGGAAGGAATTTAAATCTTCCAATGAACATCGGGATCTCATCGGAGACAACTGATTCAGCAGTTTCGGTGCCTCTGGAAATACAGTACAGACCAAAAGTTTGGACACACCTTCGCATTTACAGATTTTTCTGTATTTTCATGACTATGAAAATTGTAAATTCACACTGAAGGCATCACAACTGTGAATTAACACATGTGGAATTATATACTTAACAAAAAAGTGTGTAACAACTGAAATTATGTCTTATATTCAAGGTTCTTCAAAGTAGCCACCTTTTGCTTTGACGACTGCTTTGCACACTCTTGGCATTCTCTTGATGAGCTTCAAGAGGTACTCACCGGAAATAGTTTTCACTTCACAGGTGTGCCCTGTCAGGTTTAATAAGTGGGATTTCTGGCCTTATAAATGGGCTTGGGAGCATCAGTTGTGTTGTGCAGAAGTTTGGTGGATACACATCTGATAGTCCTACTGAATAGACTGTTAGAATTTGTATTATGGCAAGAAAAAAGCAGCTAAGTAAAGAAAAATGAGTGGCCATCATTACTTTAAGAAATGAAGGTCAGTCAGTCCGAAAAATTGGGAAAACTTTGAAAGTGTCCCCAAGTGCAGTTGCAAAAACCATCAAGCGCTACAAAGAAACTGGCTCAAATGAGGACCGCCCCATGAAAGGAAGACCAAGAGTCACCTCTGCTTCTGAGGATAAGTTTATCCGAGTCACCAGCCTCAGAAATCGCAGGTTTATAGCAGCTCAGATTAGAGACCAGGTCAATGCCACACAGAGTTCTAGCAGCAGACACAGCTCTACAACAACTGTTAAGAGGAGACTTTGTGCAGCAGGCCTTAATCGTAAAATAGCTGCTAGGAAACCACTGCTAAGGACAGGCAACAAGCAGAAGAGACTTGTTTGGGCTAAAGAACACAAGGAATGGACATTAGACCAGTGGAAATCTGTGCTTTGGTCTGATGAGTCCAAATTTGAGATCTTTGGTTCCAACCACCGTGTCTTTGTGCGACGCAGAAAAGGTGAACGGATGGACTCTACATGCCTGGTTCCCACCGGAGGAGGAGGTGTGATGGTGTGGGGGTGCTTTGCTGGTGACACTGTTGGGGATTTATTCAAAATTGAAGGCACACTGAACCAGCATGGCTACCACTGCATCTTGCAGCGGCATGCTATTCCATCCCGTTTGCGTTTAGTTGGACCATCATTTATTTTTCAACAGGACAATGACCGCAAACACACCTCCAGGCTGTGTAAGGGCTATTTGAACCAAGAAGGAGAGTGATGGGGTGCTACGCCAGATGACCTGGCCTCCACAGTCACCAGACCTGACCCCAATCGAGATGGTTTGGGGTGAGCTGGACCGCAGAGTGAAGGCAAAAGGGCCAACAAGTGCTAAGCATCTCTGGGAACTCCTTCAAGATTGTTGGAAGACCATTTCCGGTGACTACCTCTTGAAGCTCAAGAGAATGCCAAGAGTGTGCAAAGCAGTCAACAAAGCAAAAGGTGGCTACTTTGAAGAACCTAGAATATAAGACCACCCCCGGGTTAGCCCCCCCTTAGTGAGAATTTGGGTAAAAAATGATTACATTCGTTAGATCTTTGTTAGATCCGGTTTGATCAACCAAAACTAACGTTAGATCACCCCTACAAAATGAGATATTTACAATCTTTTCCAGGGGGGGCTAACCTGTAGCTAGCCCCCCCAACTTTGAAATTTGCCGTTTTTTGGATGGATTCTGATAGATATTCGTTAGATCCGGTTTGATCAGCAAAAAATAACGTTAGATCTCCTTTCGTTCCGAGATATTGGGGGTGTTAGGTGGGGGGTTAGCCCCCTAATTTGGAATTTGCCGTTTTTTGGATGGATTCTGATAGATATTCATTAGATCCGGTTTGATCAGCAAAAATTAACGTTAGATCTCCTTTCGTTCCCGAGATATTGGGGGTGTCAGGTGGTGGGTTAGGTACAGGTTAGCCCCCCCCTAATTTGTAATTTGCCGTTTTTTGGATGGATTCTGATAGATATTCGTTAGATCCGGTTTGATCAGCAAAAATTAACGTTAGATCTCCTTTCGTTCACGAGATATTGGGGGTGTCAGGTAGGGGGTTAGGTACAGGTTAGCCCCCCTAATTTGAAATTTGCCATTTTTTTGGATGGATTCTGATAGATATTCATTAGATCCGGTTTGATCAGCAAAAATTAACGTTAGATCTCCTTTCGTTCACGAGATATTGGGGTGTCAGGTGGGGGGTTAGGTACAGGTTAGCCCCCCTAATTTGAAATTTGACGTTTTTTGGATGGATTCTGAGAGATATTTGTTAGATCTGGTTTGATCAGCAAAAATTAACGTTAGATCTCCTTTCGTTCCCGAGATATTGGGGGTGTCAGGTGGGGGCTTAAGTACGGGTTAGCCCCCCCTAATTTGAAATTTGCCATTTTTTGGATGGATTCTGATAAGTTATTCGTTAGATCCGTTTCAGCATCGGTCCTGAGGTGTAGATGGAGAAGAGGAGGGGTCCATTTGGGGAGACCAACAGAGAGAGAGTGAAGTGAGGAGGTGGTGAGTGAGTGGGACAATCTGAAAGTTCGGTCAATGAGTCATTCTTGTCCCCCATGATGCCTACAGGCCCGCCTCTTCGCAATCATCGCAGCACACTGCCCCCCTTCCTCGCCGCGACACTTCGCCAATGAAGTCCGGATGCTGCCCACAACTGGCCCCCGCCGAAGTTGCCTCCTTTTTTGCGGGAAGAGTTGTAGTTTTTATTCGGACCATTTTGGGGTATATCCGATTTTTTGATCGCGTTTTATGCCTTTTTTTGTGACTCAAACAGTGAAAAAAATAGAAATTATGGCTTTTTTATTTTTTATGGCGTTTACCGTGTGGAATAAATATTAAAATATTTAATTTTTGTGGGTTGGGATCCCAGCTGGCGGTAGGACAGCTGGGATCCCGCGATTGCCGAAGGGGCTAGCTGGGGCTGCCATTCCCACCTTTTGGTGGTGCATTTTTTGCAGCTGTCAACACCACCACAATGATATAATGGACAGGCGTGTATAAAATACCTATCAATTACCAATCCTATATCGTATATGGTTATATGGTCAATAAAGACACAGCCAGAATAAAGTCCTTTAATTCAAATAACACTAAACACAGTTTTCCATTTTTATTATTATGCCTAATCCCAGCGAAGCCATCGATTTCCTGTAATAAAAATATAATAATAAACCAAAACAAATACTCCCTGGTCCACCGCAGTCCTAAGTAACGAGTGTCCCTGTGATGATATTGCAAGCTTCATGTCTTGTGCTGTTGCTAGAACTACAACCCCCTTCCCCCCCCCTGTCAGCCTGCACTCAGGCAGTGTAATGTGAGCTGCCAGTGCTGGAAGTTTTCCCGCTTCACCGCAGGGGTCCTGCATTGTCCGAACACGTGCTTTCTTCCTATAGCAGCCATGTTGGAGTATTCATTCTTTTTTGGTTAATAACACGGTGGGAGCATTCGCTAGAAACACGAACGTCACTGTGTTGAACCATGCGCCGACGGGCATCGTTCCCGTGGTACCGGTGAACCCGTAACTCCAACAGAGCCCGAGAAATGGAATTCTCGGGTGCCCCATGAGCTATGTCACCCAAGTTTGGGTTCATTTGAACCATTATTTCAAAGCAAGATCATTGATAGGTCTGCCGTTATTCTGCTAGAGTTCCCCGCCGAGTTATGAACCTTATGATATTGCAGAGCTCAAACCATAGCTTGCAGCCAGGGGAGGTGGCTAGAGGACCAGCCCTTTTTGTGAGGTCAGAAGCTGACATGCATAAGTCTTACAGTGAAGTTCCTTAGGGGGAGTCTTTCTGCTGGGATGTGCTGAGTAAGAGATCTCCCAATGAACTATGATGTGTGGCTCCTTCCCCCAGCCTGGCTTGCCTGTATATGATCTAACAACCATGTGAGTGATTTTCATTCTTAATCCTATTTTATTTTATATCTGCATCTGTACATAACGATATTGTCTCAGTTTGTTACATCTTTTTATATTATATAAGCACTGCCTGATTTTAAGGAATAAACCTATAAATTTATTAGTTTGTTTCTCCTGCTCTATAAACGAATTTGCACGCGCCTGAAGTACTACGCTACTGTTTTGGGGTTGCTACGGACCCTCTTGATAAATTGTTCATCAAAAGCCGTAGCTGGTGGCAGCTAAAAGGAAGGGGTGTAAAGTGTTAATCTATTGGGGGACGCTGGCAGTGACGGAGCGGGGTTTATAAGGGTACTGCCTGGCTGCAGCCAGGAGTAATCATAATTCCCTCACTGCAGCGTGCCCAATAGCCAGCACACATCCAAGTGACCCGTCTGGCGACTAATTATCCTAGGTGCAGTTCCCTGACTGACCTGAGGGTAAGGGGGGCGCCAGAGAGCTGAAAGTTCCTAAGTGGAAGTGGGATAGTTATAAATCCCTGCAGTTTACTGGGTCGGACGGCAGCAGCCGTCGTGTGTGTGCACGTTCCATCACATGTGGTGGCAGCGGTGGGATCACAAGCCGTGACCCCCGGGCTACCGTGTGGCGGACTGTGTGCCCGTTCATCACAGTCCCACGACGATCTCATGTGTAGAGCAGTCACACCAGGAGATGTGACTGCTCTACATGGCTCCAGTGACACACTGACAGGAGGTAATGGCTCCTGTAGGGTTAGGGCTAAATAAACACCCTCTATCTTTAGATTTAATTTGCCATCAACTGAAAATAACGATATTGAACGATCATGGCCTGCAGTCATAAGAGCACTGGAGTTCGTGCTCTCACTTTATGGCACCACTGCGTGAGAATTTTCCCATGCAGCAGGGCCGCAAATGACAGCACAAACTCCAGTGAACTCTGACGCCGGTGAAGTGATACACTGTGGGAGGATCACCTCTGGTCAGTGTGTCACCGGAGCCATTTAGAGCAGTCATATTTCCCAGTGTGACTGCTCTACACATGAGATCATCATGGGACACTCGTTATTAAATGGACTCCGGAGGACCATGGAGTATTTGTGTTGGTTTATTATTTTACTTTTATTACATGAGATCGAGAGCGTAGGGGAATTAGGTGTTTGGCGAGTATGAATGTGGGTTTTTTTTACACTTGAACACAGTCGACGGATGATGGGACTACTATCCCATCATCGGCTCATGCTGTCACTGTTTTATGTGACAACAGACATAGCCGGATGGGATAGTAGTCCCATCAGACGATGCCTGCCTACACACAGACACCCGCAGACAGACACACATACAGACACCCGCAGACATACACACACACAGACACCCACACACAAACACAGACACCCGCACACAGACCCACACATATTCTCCGCTCACAAATAGTCTCCGCCCAAACACATATTCTCCGCCCACACACTCTTCCTCCTTAATTTCCGCAGCTTTTTTGGCACCCAAATCCGCAGCTAATCCCCAAATCTTTTTACAACTGTGCATTTGACTGACTCAATGTTAGTCAATGTGTGCAGAAACGCTGCAGATCCGCAAAAAAGAATTGACATGCTGCAGAAAATAAAATGCTGCAAATCAGCGTGGAATTTCCCGCAGCATGTGTACAACACTTCTGGATTACCACAGATTAAAATTGGTTGGTCAATACATTGCGGATTTGGTGCAATTCCGCGGGTCAAAAACGCTGTGGATCCGCAACTAAACCCGCAACGTGTGCATATACCCTAACTGATTACACACACGTCAAGGGATGGAGCATATTTTGGGGAGTTCAGATTGTTTCATCCTAATGGGAGTTACAGCAGAATATTTAGGCCTCTTTCAAGTGAATCTCTCTTTAGTTTTTATAGTATCAATTTGTGAGAATATTGGAATCTTTAGAACGCCTATATTTGTAGAATTGAGGAACTTCGCACACAAATTGGCCAATTCACTTGTGCCTATCTTTCACGACAAGACGTATCCTGTAGTGGAGAACATTCACTACCAAATTTACACTTACTACTCCAGTGCATTACAATTGATGGTGTATGTTCCTATCTACGGGGTACGCACAGATGCACACCAGGATGTACTCACTGTGTGTATCCAACCTCGCTATCTTGCTTTGTTGACTGAGCCGTACTGAATATGTCTTCTGGAAATCAGATATAAGGTGGCAAGTAAAAGAACACAGAAAGCAGCCTCTACTCTAATGACTACGGTAACCGCTGCTGCTCCAACTCTGAGGCAGGAATTCCCTGCGGACAAAACACACCAGTATACTGCAGAAAACAGCACAATTACATTGATGTGGCTGTGTCTGTGTCACAGTGCCTGGAGCCTGAAGTGAGGTGGCCACACAATATCATGTCCTAAACAAACAAGCTGACGTGCAAAGTGCATTTAACTTACGCATATAACAATAGCAGCTACATATGTCATTGTTAAACATAGGCACATATACAGTAGTAACACTTGTCTACATGTCATAATTTAACACAATGTATTGATAAAAGTAAAAGTCTGTACAGCAAAATGCAATGAAATAAAACAATGGACTCATATTAGAAAATGTCTTTTATATATATATATATATATATATATATATATATATATATATATATATATACAGGGGTTGGACAAAATAATGGAAACACCTGGAAACATCAACAAAAGTTAGTTTAATATGGTGTAGGTCCACCTTTTGCGGCGATTACAGCCTCAATTCTCCGAGGTATGGATTCATACAAGGTGTGAATTGCTTCCAAAGGAATTTTAGCCCATTCTTCAGTTAAAACACCCTCCAGTTCTTTGAGCGACGATGGCGGCGGAAATCGACGTCTAACTTGAATCTCTAAAATCGACCATAAATGCTAAATAATGTTGAGGTCTGGGGATTGTGGGGGCCAGATGAGATGCTCAACTTCATTAGAATGTTCCTCGTGCCATGCTTTAACGATTCTAGCTGTATGAATTGGTGCATTATCATCCTGAAAGATGACAAGAAAAAAAGAAAGAAAAGAAATGCCTCAAATTGACTGGGAACACCCGTATTAAGAAATGTGTAAACAATTTTTTTAATGGGTATCTAAAAAATGTGCAAGAAAAACACAATCACATTAAAAACATTTAAAAACATATACAAAAATATGCCATAAAATGATTGCAATGAATACCCCCACACAACTGATACCTAGCAGCATAAGAAATATAACAGGCTCCAAGAAGGAAGTGTACACTGTGAAATGAATAAGGAAACACACAAGATATGCAATGATAAGTAAACTGGGTACCTGGACAATTCACAGCACCATATGGAAAATGAAAAAACAATATAAATAGCACCGGTCTCATGTATACAAATATATAAGCAAAAATACAAACCCAGAAATGTTTAACCCCTTAGTGACAGAGCCATTTTGCAGCTTAATGACCGGGCCAATTTTTACAATTCTGACCACTGTCACTTTATGAGGTTAGAACTCTGGAACGCTTTAACGAATCCAGCTGATTCTGAGAGAGATTGTTTTTTCGTGACATATTGTACTTCACATTAGTGGTAAAAAATTTTTATATGACTTGCTTTTTTTTTATAAAAAAACGGAAATATGGCGAAAATTTAGAAAATTTCGCAATTTTCAAAGTTGAAATTTTTATACCCTTAAATCAGAGAGATATGTCACACAAATTTCTTAATAAATAACATTTCCCACATGTCTACTTTACATCAGCACAATTTTGGGAACAAAATTTTCTTTTGTTACGAAGTTATAAGGGTTAAAAGTTGACCAGCAATTTCTCATTTTTACAACACCATTTTTTTTTAGGGACCACATCACATTTGAAGTCATTTTGAGGTGTATATATGATAGAAAATACCCAAAAGTGACACTATTCTAAAAACTGCACCCCTCAAGGTGCTCAAAACCACATTCAAGAAGTTTATTAACCCTTCAGGTGCTTCACAGGAGCTGAAGCAATGTGGAATGAAAATACTGACATTTAACTTTTTTTGCAAAAGCTTTACTTCGGAACCAATTTTTTTTATTTTCAAGTGTTAAAAGAAAAAATGAACCACAAAATTTGTTGTGCAAATTCTCCTGAATACGCCGATACCCCATATGTGGGGGTAAACCACTTTTTGGGCGCACGGCAGAGGTCGCAAGGGAAGGAGCGCCGTTTGACTTTTTCAACGCAGAATTGGCTGGATGCCATGTTGCGTTTAGAGAGCCCCTGATGTGCCTAAACAGTGGAAACCCCCAACAAGTGACCCCATTTTGGAAACAAGACCCCTTAAGGAACTTATCTAGATGTGTGGTGAGCACTTTGAACCTCCAAGTGCTTCACACAAGTTTATAACGTAGAGCCGTGAAAAAAAAATCATTTGTTTTCCACAAAAATTTCACACCCAATTTTTATTTTCCCAAGGGTAACAAGACCGCAAAAGTTTTTGTGCAATTTGTCCTGAGCATGCCAATACCCCATATGTGGGGGTAAACCACTTTTTGGGCACACGGCAGAATTGGCTGGATGCCATGTCGCATTTGTAGAGGCCCTGATGTGTCTAAACAGTGGAAACCCCCCACAGGTGACCCCATTTTGGAAACTAGACCCCCTAAGGAACTTACATAGATGTGTGGTGAGCACTTTGAACCCTCAAGTGCTTCACAGAAGTTTATAACGCCCGGGCGTGAAAATAAAAAATCATATTTTTTCCACAAACCTGATCGTTTAGTCCCCAATTTTTTATTTTCCCAAGGGTAACAGGAGAAATTAGACCACAAAAGTTGTTGTCCAATTTGTCCTGAGTATGCTGATATCCCATATATGGGGGGACCACTGTTTGGGCGCACGGCAGGGCTTGGAAGGGAAGCAGCGCCGTTTGACTTTTTCAAACCAAAATTGGCTGGAATTGAGATTGGACACCATGTCCCGTTTGGAGAGCCCCAGATGTGCCTAAACAGTGGAAAACCCCCACAAGTGACCACATTTTGGAAACTAGACCCCCTAAGTAACTTATCTAGATCTGTGGTGAGCACTTTGAACCCCCAAGTGTTTCACAAAAGTTTATAATGCCTGGGTGTGAAAAAAAAACAATTTTCCACAAAAATGATTTTTTAGTCCCAAATTTTTTATTTTTCACAAGGAAATTTGACCCCAAAAGTTGTTGTCCAATTTGTCCTGAGTACGCTGATACCAAATATGTGGGGGGGGAACTGTTTGGGCGCACAGCAGGGCTTGGAAAGGAAGTAATAACGTTTTGGAATGCAGACGTTGATGGGGGTCATGTTCCGTTTGCAGTGCCTAAACTGTGGAAAACCCCCACAAGTGACCCCATTTTGGAAACTAGACCCCTAAGGAACTTATTTAGATGTGTGATGAGCACTTTGAACCCCAAAGTGCTCCACAGAAATTTATAAACGCAGAGCCGTGAAAATAAAAAAATTTATTTTTTTCCTCAAAATGATTTTTTAGCCTGCTATTTTTTATTTTCCCAAGAGTAACAAAGAGAAATTAGAACCCCAAAATTGGTGTGCAATTTGTGCTGAGTACGCTGATACCCCATATGTTAGGGTAAACCACTGTTTGGGCGCATGGCAGGGCTCGGAAGGGAGGGAGCGCCATTTGACTTTTTGAACGCCACGTCATGTTTGGAGACCCCCTGATGTGCTTAAACAGTGGAAACCCCTCAATTCTAGCTCCAACCCTAACCCCAACACACCCCTAACCCTAATCCCAACCCTAGCCCTAATCCTAACCCTAATCCCAACCCTAATTCCAACCCTAAATGTAACCCTAACCCTAATTGTAACCCTAACCCTAATTATAACCGTAACCCTAAGGCTAGGTTCATTTTGCGTTTTACCAGCCCGTTCAACACATATCGTTGACGGGCTGGTAACAGTATAGCATAACGCGATCGCGTTATGCTATACCCACTAGCGCAGAGGAATCAGCAGATGATTCATCTGCGCTAGCGGTGATGGAGCCCAGACGCTGCAGCCCGCATCTGAGGCTCCGTCACTGAATGATGGAACGTCGCGAACGCATGCCGCTTTACGGCATGCATCACGATGCGCCCTCAAATGGGGGTGAATGGCAGCGTTAACGGACTGCGTTACACCACATTATACCGCGATGTAACGCAGTCCGTCTAACAGACTGCCATAACGCAGTATGAACCCAGCCTAACCCTAATTATAACCCTAACCCTAGCCCTAACCCTAGCCCTAACCCTAACCCTCGCCAGGCAAATTCGGCGGACGCACTGCGCATGCGTCCGCCATTTTCTTTTTACAGGAAGAAGACCCGGGAGCCTGGGACCTGCCGTAGGACGGGGACACCGGGAGGTACAGGGGGGATCAGGGGTACTGGGGACCCTAATTCTCTCCCCTCTGATGTGCGATCACATCAGAGGGGAGAGAAATCATTTTTTTCTTTTTTTGCGGTCGCCGTTATACTCAGTATAACGGCGATCGCGACACCGGTGTTGGTAAATACCAACCCGGATCATGTTTTCTGGGATCTCGGCTACCCTCGGCAGCCGAGACCCCAGGGAGAAAATTGCCCACCCCCCGGCAGATCGTGGCAGGCGCACTGAGCATGCGCCCGCCATTTAGTAGGCCTCAAAGATGGCGGCGCCCACCGGGAAACACCGGAGGGCCCGGGGGCCACATGGAGGGGATCGGGGGCCACAAGGGGGGGATTGAGGACCCTTTTTCTCTCTCCTCTGATGTCTGATCACATCAGAGGAGAGAGATATTAAATGGCACACCATTTTTTTTTGTTGCGATCGCCGTTATAGGGTTAATAACGGCGATCGCAACATCGGGGTCGGTAAAAAACGACCCGATTCATGTTCTCTGGGGTCTCGGCTACCCCCGGTAGCCGTGACCCTGGAGAAAACGCGCCTCTGGGGGGCGCTATTCACTTTTAATTAACGGCACTGTGGTTTAAGTACCCTTAATGACCGCCGCTAAAAGGCGTATCGGCGGTCGTTAAGGGGTTAAACTCCTAAAAGGCATGAAGTCAAGAAGCCAAAATCATAGCATGAAAAATGCCAGCACAGTGAAAAAAAAATCATGAGGAGCCATGGCTGCTGCAGGGAAACAGAGGGAAAGAGGGGGGATTCAGAAAGAACCCCACGCGTATCGCCACACGTGGCTTCCTCAGGGAAAATAAGATCTTATTTGCATTCTAGATGAGTTTAAACATTTCTGGGTTTGTATTATTGCTTACATATTTGTATACATAAGACCGGTGCTATTTATATTTATATTGTTTTTTCATTTTCCATATTGTGCTGTGAATTGTCCAGGTACCCAGTTTACTTATCATTGCATATCTTGTTTGTTTCCTTATTCATTTCACAGTGTACACTTCCTTCTTGGAGCCTGTTATCATATTTCTTATGCTGCTAGGTATCAGTTGTGTGAGGGTATTCATTGCCATCATTTTATGGCATGTTTTTGTATATGTTTTTATATGTTTTTAATGTGATTGTGTTTTTCTTGCACATTTTTTGGATACCCATTAATAAAATTGTTTACACATTTCTTAATACGGGTGTTCCCAGTCAATTTGAGGCATTTCTTTTCTTTCTTTTTTTCTTGTCATTGCTCTTAAATTGCCTCTTTGGTGAACCCCTTTATACATACACATTTGTCTTGAGTGGTGCCCTCCTTCTGCTTAGTTTCTTAATTATCCTGAAAGATGGCGTTCCCCTCCGGGAACAGTGCTTGAACCATAGGATGCACTTGGTCACCCAAAATGCCTAAATAATCGCGGCTGTTAATTCTTCCATGAAGGGATATCATTGGCCCGGCGGATCTCCACGAAATAGCACCCCAGATCATCACAGAACCTCCGCCATGTTTTACGGTTGGGAGAAGGCAGTCTGGATGGAATGCTTCTTTTGGCTGTCTCCAAACGTACACGCGGCCGGAGGTCGGAAATAAGGTAAACGATGATTCGTCTGAGAATATCACATGTTTCCACGGCTCGAGGGACCAATTCTGGTGGTTTCTTCACCACTCTAAACGCTTGGAAACATTTGTCATTGAGAGCAGCGGTTTTCGAATTGCAGCTCTTCCGTGGAATCCAGATTTGTTCAGCTCCCGATGAACAGTTTCTGTGGAAACTGGGTTCTGTAGGTGTTCATTGAGCTCAGCAGTGATTTTCGGAGCCGTGGTCTTGCGATCCTCTCTCACAATTCGCTTTAGAGTCCGACGGTCTCTCTCAGTCAACTTCGACTTTCGGCCGGACCTGTGCTTTGCTGCTGACGTTTTTCCTTCTTTCAAACGCAGTCATTACTTTGGAGACAGTACCTCTTGACACGCCAAGCATTCGGGCACTTTCGGTTACACTAGCGCCTGCCATGCCAGCACCAACAATTTGGCCACTTTGAAAATCCGAGAGGTCTGCCATTGGTATTAAGTTCTCATCAATGTTCTTACAATTATGCAAAACAAACAGTTAATTTACATACACATATCACATAACACAAATAATCAACTGCAAAACATTACCATATGTCACGGTTTGCATGTTTATAACCTGTTTGAAGATTATGATAACAAAACGTTAGGTGTTTCCACTTTTTTGTCCAACCCCTCTATATATGTAATATATATATATATTTTATATATATATATATATATACTGTATGTATACAGTGGGTGTGGAAAGTATTCAGACCCCATTACATTTTCACTCTTTGTTACATTGCAGCCATTTGGTAAATTCAAAAAAGTTCATTTTTTTTCTCATTAATGTACACTCTGCACTAATCCGAGAAAGTGCCACAAAGTCAACTATCACTGCAGCCCTTCAGCAATCGGGCCTTTATGGCAGAGTGACCTGACGAAGTCTCTCCTCAGTTTGCTAAAAAAACACATGAAGGGCTCCCAGACTATGAGAAATAAGATTCTCTGGTCTGATGAGATGAAGACAGAACTTTTTGGTGATAATTCTAAGTGGTATGTGTGGAGAAAACCAAGCACTGCTTATCACCTGCCTAATACAATCCCAACAGTGAAACATGGTGGTGGCAGCATCATGCTATGGGTTGTTTTTCAAGCTACAGCGACAAGATGTCTGGTTGCAATTGAAGAAAACATGAATGTGGCCAAGTACAGAGATATCCTGGATGAAAACCTCTTCCAGAGTGCTCTGGACCTCAGATTTGGCAGAAGATTCACCTTCAAATTATCAACAGTTTGAATATAAATCCCATTTTATTGGACAAACCTCCCAAGATAACATTATTATTTAAAACGAAAAGAACACAAAATGCACAGTTCAAAATTATTATGCACAACAGAGTTTCCAAACAGTTTCTAGGTTGTAAAGAATTTCCCCCTAACTTACTACAGAATACCAGGGATTGTCAGTTCGCTGTCTCTAACATCCTGATCATCTAAAATGGAATGTCACTAAAACTGAACTTCTCGTGTTACCCCCCTCTAGTAACCAACTCACACCCGATATTGCAATTGCTTTGGCTGGTTCAACCGTAACTCACAAGCAGAATGCCCGCTGTCTGGGGTTATATTTGACACAGAACTTTCCTTTATTCCCTACTAGCTGAAGAGCCCGGCGCTGCCCGGGCATAGTAACTAACTATGGTTAGTTACAACAAATTATAATGATTATATCTCTATATATAAAGCTGAGTGTAGAGCCCACTCCACATAGCCACATTCACTATAATATCCCACACAATCCCGTCAGCCAGAGCCACCGAACTACTACCCCTAATATCCCACATCGTCCAGTCAGCCAGAGCCACTGGACTACTACTCCTAATATCCCACATCATCCAGTCAGCGAGAGCCACCGGACAACTAATATCCCACATCATCCCGTCAAAGCCACCGGACTACTATCCCTAATATCCCACATCATCCCGTCAGCCAGAGCCACCGGACTACTCCCCCTAATATCCCACATTGTCCCGTCAGCCAGAGCCACCGGACTACTACCCCTAATATCCCACATCATCCTGTCAGCCAGAGCCACCGGACTTCTACTCCTAATATCCCACATCATCCCGTCAGCCAGAGCCACCGGACTACTAATATCCTACATCATCCTGTCAGCCAGAGCCACCGGACTACTACTCCTAATATCCCACATCATCCCGTCAGCCAGAGCCACCGGACTACTAATATCCCACATTATCCTGTCAGAGCCAGCGAACTACTACCCCTAATATCCCACATCATCCCATCAGCCAAAGCCACCGGACTACTCCCTCTAATATCCCACATCATCCCGTCAGCCAGAGCCACTGGACTACTCCCTCTAATATCCCACATCTTCCCGTCAGCCAGAGCCACCGGACTGCTACCACTAATATCCCACATCATTCCGTCAGCCAGAGCCACCGGACTACTACTCCTAATATCCCACATCATCCCGTCAGCCAGAGCCACCGGACTACTAATATCCTACATCATCCTGTCAGAGCCACCGGACTACTACCCCTAATATCCCACATCATCCCGTCAGCCAGAGCTACCGGACTACTCCCCCTAATATCCCACATCATCCCGTCAGTCAGAGCCACCGGACTACTACTCCTAATATCCCACATCATCCCTTCAGCCAGAGCCATCGGACTACTAATATCCCACATCATCCTGTCAGAGCCACCAGACTACTACCCCTAATATCCCACATCATCCCGTCAGCCAGAGCCACCGGACTACTCCCCCTAATATCCCACATCATCCCGTCAGCCAGAGCCACCAGACTACTACCCCTAATATCCCACATCATCCCGTCAGCCAGAGCCACCGGACTACTCCCCCTAATATCCCGCATCATCCCGACAGCCAGAGCCACCTGACTACTCCCCCTAATATCCCACCCACATCACTCCGTCAGCCAGAGCCACCAGTGTTGTGTTTTGGTAGCTGAGGAAAATAAGCAAAAACGGCAATACACCAGAGAGGCTGGAACCTATTGGATTGCAGTACCCTGAACTAACCACACAACTAGAGGTAGCCGTGGAGCGTTCCTACGTTGATCCTAGACACCTCGTCACAGCCTGAGAGATAACTACTAAAGCTATCTGCCCCGGAGCAGATCCCCAAAGAAAATAGGAAGCCCCCAAACATGTAATGGCGGTTAGACAAGAAGAAACACGGACACAGACAGAAAATAGAATGAGCAAATGCTGGGGCCCAATCTATCTAGACAGAAAAGTACAGGAAAGGATACTCACTGCAATCCAAAAAAAATCCTAAAAAATACCAGCTCTTCTGATTGCAAAAACACCTGAGATCACACGATCTCTACCACCTAAAATCAGATCTCTGGTGTAACAAAACTAAGCCGCAGCCACTGAAAAAACAGGAAAAAGCAAATGAACAAATAACAGTGGCTTCAGATAAACTGAGAGGAGCACAAGCCCCCGGAGGGGACCTGGCTGACCTCCACAGAAGTGCAGGGAACAATGCAAAAAGCAAGCACAAAAATAAAAGCAGAAAATATCTTATCTGATAGCAGAAGATGCAGGCAAGACTCAGCAAACTTCCAAATGAACCAGGAACCACAATTGAGACAAGAACAATTGATCACCGGCAACCATCATGGAGGGAACCTCCCTTATATCAGACCAGTCAGCGATCCCAGATTGCCATTCCTCGCTGAAAGGCTCAGTACTGTCTGTAACCACCAGAGAGAGCCTCTTCTCAGAAACCATCTCTAGCACATTCATAACAGTACCCCCCCATTGAGGAGGGGTCACCGAACCCTCACTTGTGCAACCAGCCCGATCAAGATGAGCTCGGAGATAGGAACGGATCAGTCTCCTAGCATGAATGTCTGAAGTAAACACCCAAGAATTGTCCTCCTGACCATAACCTCTCCACTTAACCAAATACTGGAGTTTCTGTCTAGAAAAACGAGAATCCAATATTTTCTCAACCACATACTCCAGATTGCCCTCAACCAAAACAGGGTCAGGAGGCGCAGCCATAGGAACCACTGGCTCGACAAACCTCTTCAATAAGGACTTGTGGAACACGTTATGGATCTTAAATGTCCCTGGAAGAAGCAAACGGAAGGAAACAGGATTAAGAATCTCCATGATCTTATAAGGTCCAATGAACCTAGGCTTAAACTTTGGAGATGCAACCCTCATAGGGATATTTCTTGAGGACAACCAAACCAAGTCCCCCACTTTAAACCGAGGACCATCAGTCCTATGCCGGTTGGCAAACCGTTGGGCCTTCTCCTGAGAGAGAGACAACCTCTCCACTACCTGGTCCCAAATCTGCTGCATTCGCTCCACAACAGAGTCAATACCCGGACAGACAGAAGCCTCCGCCTGTCCCGAAGAAAATCGAGGGTGAAACCCAAAATTGCAGAAAAATGGAGACATCAAGGTGGCAGAGCTAGCCCTATTATTAAAAGCAAACTCAGCCAAAGGCAAAAAAGAGACCCAGTCATCTTGATCAGCAGACACAAAACATCTCAAATAAGTCTCCAAGGTCTGGTTTGTTCTCTCGGTTTGTCCATTGGTCTGAGGGTGAAAAGCAGAGGAGAAACATAATTGAACACCAAGTTTAGAACAAAATGTCCTCCAAAATCTGGAAACAAACTGGACGCCTCTGTCAGACACAATGTTCTCAGGAATGCCGTGTAAACGAACCACGTGCTGAAGGAACAACGGCACCAATTCGGAGGAGGAAGGCAACTTAGGTAATGGCACAAGATGTATCATCTTGGAAAACCTATCACAGATTACCCAGATAATGGTCATTCTCTGAGAAACAGGGAGGTCGGAAATAAAATCCATAGAGATATGGGTCCATGGCCTCTTGGGCACAGGTAATGGCATTAACAAACCACTAGAGCGAGAGCAAGGCTTGGAGCGAGAGCAAGTCCCGCAGGACTGCACAATTTCCCTGACGTCACGAGACAAAGTAGGCCACCAAAAGGACCGACTCACCAAGTCTCTGGTACCAAAAATCCCGGGATGACCAGCCAACGCGGAACAATGAATCTCAGACATAACACTCTTCTTCCACTGGTCTGGGACAAACAATTTCCCAATAGGGCAGCGCTCAGGTTTATCCTCCTGCCACCCTTCCAGAGCCAGTCTCAAATTGGGCGAGATGGCGGAAAGAACTACTCCCTCTTTCAAAATAACAGTAGGATCAGATAACTCAGGAGAGTCCGCAAAGAAACTCCTCGAGAGGGCATCCGCCTTAACATTCTTAGTGCCAGGAAGAAAAGAAACCCAAAATTAAAACGTGTGAAAAACAAGGCCCACCTGGCCTGTCTAGGATTAAGTTGCTTGGCTGATTCGAGATAAACCAGATTCTTATGGTACGTAAGGACCACCACCTGATGTTTGGCTCCTTCCAGCCAATGTCTCCACTCTTCAAAGGCCCACTTCATGGCCAATAACTCCTGATTACCCACGTCATAATTACGTTCAGTTGGAGAAAATTTTCGAGAGAAAAAGGTACAAGGGTCACTCTTAGGCCGGCGTCACACTGGCGACAGAATCGGACGACTGCAATACGATGAAATATCGCATTGCAGTCTGCCCTATGTTAATCTATGGAGCAGCTCCCAGTATCCGATTTTTTGTGGTCCGTTTCAATCGTTCGAGTGCAATCGCAGCATGCTGCGATTGTCACCGATTGTGGGTCGACTATCGCCAATGCAAGTCTATGGGAGCGATGAAAAATCGGATTACAAACGGACCGCACGTGTGACTTCCGATTAAATCGCACCACTATCCCAGGTGCCAGGAAATTGCATCAGGATAATTGCCAGGAAGGGCTGACATGCTAATTAGGCTACGAAAATTCAAACCCAAACAGGAAACCGCCTCCACGGAGTCCAGAACCATGGCCAGTCACATCAATGTTGAGATGTTGATCGTTCTGGTCCAGGAGAGACCAGAACTTTGGGACCAGCGGGATCCCAATTATTCCAACCGGTCGCGGAAGGACGCGGCTTGGCGGAGAATATGTGGACAGATGTTTCCTGATTTTGGCGACAGGTCTAAAGAGGACCAAGAACGCATCAGTAAGTAACGTATTGAAAACGCTTACAATACTGTATGACTACTCAGTATCTACCAACAACAATGTGTTATAATGTCCCTCTAGCCTTATATGTGAAACAGAAATGTGGCCAAAACAACAGTTATGACTGTTGAACCCCCAGTGCTATGTCAGTACTCCAAGCACATTCTAATATTTAGCTCCAACTGCAATGGTCGCCTACTTAACCTTAAAAATGTTTGCCTACGCTTATGTTTGCCTAGGTGAAGTACTTAATATGTGTCCCTTTTGGTAATGCCATCGCTGTGTCCCAAATAAATGCTCATTATTGTGACACATATCTCATAGAGCTTTGTATGTATGAACCCTTGTAATATTAACTTGTTATATTAGCTACATACAACTTGTAGTGCTGTTGTGTACCCCTAACACGCCAAAAAATGATAATATTGCTGGTGTACGGTACTTCTGTTTTTACTACATTACAAGGGCAGATAAGTATAATTTTGGATTGTATCCGTTACTTTTTCAGTGTCAGATGTTACAAGGCGTTGGCGCAGCTGTAGAGACTGCTACAGGCGAGAGAGACAGCTGAGGGGCGCAATGGGGCAGCATCAAGCAGCAAAAGAAAATATGTCTATTATGATAGACTGAATTTTCTGGCTCCAGCTATGGATTTGCGACC
This sequence comes from Oophaga sylvatica, assembly GCA_033576555.1. Taxonomy (NCBI): domain Eukaryota; kingdom Metazoa; phylum Chordata; class Amphibia; order Anura; family Dendrobatidae; genus Oophaga; species Oophaga sylvatica. The sequence goes on from JARQOD010000294.1 coordinate 133,563, forward strand.
GTAAGTTAATGTCTGTACAAAGTGTATTGCTATATTTTCGTAAAAATTGTAATCAAATTTTTTTCTTCTGTAGCACCGAGTCAAACCTTACAGAGAGAGAGCCAGCTTCTGACTCAGAGGCAGCGATCTACCCCGTGGGGGATGTTGAGGAGGCTGGGCCGTCATCAGCAGCAAGTGCAGCAGCAGCAGCATCACCACCACCACCACCAGCAGTGGAGTCAGAGAGCTTGCCTCTAGAGTCCCAAGACCCTCCCCTCAGCAGCAGCCCTGGTAGGCCCCAGGATGTGGCTTCGCCTCCTGCAGTTGTGTCACGGCGAGCCAGGCGTAGAAGAGAAGAGTTGGTTCTGGCACAAGGAGGCAGGTGGACAGAGGAGTTCTTGACTACTTGTCCACTGTTGCCCATGATGATGGGGAGGGGGCATTTGGACGCAGTCTGGCTCGGTACCTCAGGGCCATTCCCCATCAGCACAGACTGCGGATCAGAGCTGGGGTACAAATTATGCTGGATGCAGGAACCCCACCAAATGATCCCAACAACTTCCTAGATTTACTGGAAAGGTGGCAACGTTCCAGTGAAAATCTCCTTCGTTTGTTGGGAACCCAGCAAGGGGAGTCTGCATCAGCCTCTGATCAGCCTCTCCTCTCATCATCATGCTCCTCCTCCACCTCCTCCTTGTGGACCACAGAGACCAACTCCTCCTCCTCTAAGTGAGTCCTACCAAAGTCCAAGAAATATCGTCACTCCTTGCGGAGATCAACATGCTAAGCATGCAGATGAGGAGACTTAAAGCCGCAATGCTCCTCTGGGAAATATGCTAATTATGCAAATTGTCTCTTCAGAGAGGAAGAGAGCTAGAACTCTAGTGCCACCTTTTGGAAGGTAGCAATCCTACAAGTCAATGTCGACCCTTTAACGAGCCTTATCACATGACCTAGGATAATAGCCAAACCAGAATCTCAATTTGCAGACACTGTGTTTCGGGGTTCAGCCCCTCGTCAGTGCAAAGCGGAGATCTGGTTTGGCTGTGTGAGAGGCGTCAGACCATTGTCCAAGAAATATCGTCACTCCTTGCGGAGATCAACATGCTAAGCATGCAGATGAGGAGACTTAAAGCCGCAATGCTCCTCTGGGAAATATGCTAATTATGCAAATTGTCTCTTCAGAGAGGAAGAGAGCTAGAACTCAGTGCCACCTTTTGGAAGGTAGCAATCCTACAAGTCAATGTCGACCCTTTAACGAGCCTTATCACATGACCTAGGATAATAGCCAAACCAGAATCTCAATATCCTAGGTCATGTGATAAGGCTCGTTAAAGGGTCGACATTGACTTGTAGGATTGCTACCTTCCAAAAGGTGGCACTAGAGTTCTAGCTCTCTTCCTCTCTGAAGAGACAATTTGCATAATTAGCATATTTCCCAGAGGAGCATTGCGGCTTTAAGTCTCCTCATCTGCATGCTTAGCATGTTGATCTCCGCAAGGAGTGACGATATTTCTTGGACAATGGTCTGACGCCTCTCACACAGCCAAACCAGATCTCCGCTTTGCACTGACGAGGGGCTGAACCCCGAAACACAGTGTCTGCAAATTGAGATTCTGGTTTGGCTATTATCCTAGGTCATGTGATAAGGCTCGTTAAAGGGTCGACATTGACTTGTAAGATTGCTACCTTCCAAAAGGTGGCACTAGAGTTCTAGCTCTCTACCTCTCTGAAGAGACAATTTGCATAATTAGCATATTTCCCAGAGGAGCATTGCGGCTTTAAGTCTCCTCATCTGCATGCTTAGCATGTTGATCTCCGCAAGGAGTGACGATATTTCTTGGACAATGGTCTGACGCCTCTCACACAGCCAAACCAGATCTCCGCTTTGCACTGACGAGGGGCTGAACCCCGAAACACAGTGTCTGCAAATTGAGATTCTGGTTTGGCTATTATCCTAGGTCATGTGATAAGGCTCGTTAAAGGGTCGACATTGACTTGTAGGATTGCTACCTTCCAAAAGGTGGCACTAGAGTTCTAGCTCTCTTCCTCTCTGAAGAGACAATTTGCATAATTAGCATATCCTACCAAAGTGTCACACAACATATACCACACATGGGACACAGTGGCCATTCTCAATATGCCCACTCGACCATACCCAATGTTCAATGCTGGCCACAACATGGGTATGGTCGACATGGGCATTTTGGGGGCTACAGTGTAAGTGGGCAGTCATATTATGACTACCCACAACAGTTCCCAACCTTCCCTTACCCAAACCCCCATACAGAGCAAGCAACAAGCAGCCAGCAAAGTGCACACTCAGCCACCACTCATGGTGACACAGTGGCTGGAAAGCAGTCTAGGCAGCCCTCACAATCTGGCCCTCCACCTTCACCACCCCATACCTACCACCAGTTATAGGTGTAATGTATTTTTTTGTTATTTGTTTGAAGTTATTAACATTCTACTTTGTTTTACTGATGCAAGTTTCTCAGGAAATATGTTGAAAAAAGTTTATGACACATTAGTCATTTTTCATTATGTTTACAGCGACAAAACATGACCTAATACATAAAAAAATGTTTTGAGTCGCATTGATTGTATGTGATTATTTCAATATGTAGCTGTTTATTTAAATATGTGATGGTCTGCCTAACTTACACACAATATGACACCAAAACCAACACAACATATACAATTAAGTGAGCATAAATATCTTTATGACAGAGCAACATAGGCAGACTACATGTGTAATAATGCCTCCTCTTGCCAGGCAGTAGCACCCTCAGGGGACACAAAATATTGAGTGAACACATCATGTACTTTTAGGCCTGAAGGTGGACGATGGGGATGGATGGGTGGTGACATAGCCATAGACACATTCACAGAGGCTAACTCACCCACATGTTGTGAGGAGCATTCATGGATTCTACAAAAATTATGTAGGACCACACATGCTTTGAGGACCACATTAACATTGTCTTTACTGAGTTGAATTGCAGATTGAAGTACCTGCCATTTAGCACTAAGAATTCCAAATGTGCACTCCACCAGCCGCCGAGCACGTGACAGGCGACAATTAAATATTCTACGCCGATGGGTGAGATAGCGACGGGGATATGGCCTCATTACATTACGGGTTAATTGAAATGCCTCATCTGCAACTATAACATAAGGCACATGTTCTGGAATAGAGTCTGTAAGTTGACTTGCTGGTGGTAGGTCCAGTTGGTTATTGCGTATCCGCCTACCCATTATGGAAGTATTGAAGACTCTTGAGTCTCCAGTCCTTCCATAGGCCCCAATGTCTACAATTATAAACCTGTAGTTTGTGTCGACCAAGGCCAACAAAACTACGGAAAAATATTGTTTGTAATTGAAGAATTGGGAGCCTGAGTTAGGAGGTTTACGAACACGTATGTGCTTGCCGTCCAGGGCTCCTATACAGTGTGGAAACTGGCAATTTTCGGCAAAACCCTGTGCTATCCTCAACCAGTCACTCATTTTTGGCTCAGGCATGACGTCTTCATGTAGTCTGGTCCAAATTTCCACACAAGTTGACCGCACAATGCCTGAAATTGTTGATCGCCCTATTAAGAACTCTAAGTGCAGAGCAGCGTAGAACATGCCAGTAGAAAGGAACCTGTAACACACATAGAACATAGAACATGGAGAAATCAGCACCAAAAACAACAAACACAGCATTCACAACACTTACAATGCTTTAGTTTCTTAGAGCACACATGCTGGAAATTAGATTAGAAGCCATGCCTTCTGTGGAATACACCAAAGGCAATCATTTAGATAGGTAAGCTTGAGAAATACATTACTCACATTATAAGTTTCCAAGAAGTGTGCTACAACACTTGCAAACGATGTCGAGGCAAACATCATCAACATATCGTTGACACACATACCTTATTGTTAGGAGAAGGCGTTCCTCTGCAGAAATTGCTTTTCTCATCCTGGTGTCCTGAAATGTGATCCCAGGGCGCACAATGTCAAGCAACGTATCAAAGGTAGCTATGCTCATTCGACAACATTGGAAAAACTTATCTCCATGCCTACGCAGTGACAAATATAGGCGGTGAAAATTGCCTTTAGTTATCCTTCTTGTCAAAAGTGGATGTACCCACATTCTTCTGCGTCTTCTGGGATCTGCTATTACAGGATATGGCTCCCCAAAACGTCTGGATATAACCCAATGTAACAGCACATGCTCAGTGGGAGTAAATCTGAGTGTGTCGCTCATGTTTGGATAAAGCAGCTAGAAAGCACTAAGCACAAGGAACAAAATGACACCAGTGCAAAGGTGGGAGGGTCACACCTGTAGCAGAGCACTTAAATATAGCTCTGCCTGATGATTAAAATGAGTATCAGGCCTCAAAACCGTTATTGGTCCTTTTGGTAAGCTGCAACAAAAAAACGGTGGTCGGATGAAAATCGGATGTTACAAGGTACACACAAAATGCGACTAAATCGCATCTTTGAAGGAAAATCGGATGCCAGGCGGATGTGTGATGTTTACATTTTGCTCCGATAATCGACCGACTAAAACGGTCCGATTTTTGTAGTGTGTGTGACTCCGGCCTTAGAGGTCTCTGGATCTCTTTGGGACAAAACGGCACCTGCCCCAATTTCAGAGGCATCAACCTCCACCTGAAATGGTAGAGAAACATCAGGCTGCCGTAGAACAGGAGCAGAGGTGAATCTCTGCTTAAGTTCCTGAAACGCAGAGACTGCCTCAGGAGGCCAATTCACCACATCAGAACCCTTTTTGGTCAAATCAGTCAATGGTTTAACAATACCGGAGAAATTACCAATAAATTTACAATAAAAATTGGCAAAACCCAAAAATCTCTGAAGAGCCTTTAACCCCTTCATGACCCAGCCTATTTTTACCTTAAAGACCTTGCAATTTTTTGCAATTTTGACCAGTGTCCATTTATGAGGTAATAACTCAGGAACGCTTCAATGGATCCTGGCGATTCTGAGAATGTTTTTTCGTGACATATTGGGCTTCATAAGACAAAAAAACAAAAGACAAAAAAACCTGACTGGCACTTCCAGACTAATGTGAACTAGGTGCAAACCAAAGGGAGCTACCCCCATGTAAAACATACAAAAAAGGCTGCACTCAAGCATACTGAAGCATGACAATACAGAAAACATGAAATTTTGAATAGCAATATGGCTTTGGAGTATAAGGAAAAATTTGAGACGCTTAGTATAAACATTTGGCCAAACATTTTAAAGTCCACCAACCATCGTCAAGGTGGTCTCAATTCTGGTGAGTCCCTGACCTAATGTGAACATACCTCTATTAGGCTGATATCTGAATTTCTGGGTGAATATGCACCTCTGTCAGTAATGCCTGCATTTATGGGTAAAGCAGGGACCTGGTGTAATTAAAATCACCACCTGGTGGGGGCGGAGTGCTCGGTCAGTAAGCTAACATTCAAAAGACAAAAAAACCTGACTGGCACTTCCAGACTAATGTGAACTAGGTGCAAACCAAAGGGAGCTACCCCCATGTAAAACATACAAAAAAGGCTGCACTCAAGCATACTGAAGCATGACAATATAGAAAACATGAAATTTTGAATAGCAATATGGCTTTGGAGTATAAGGAAAAATTTGAGACGCTTAGTATAAACATTTGGCCAAACATTTTAAAGCCCACCAACCATCGTCAAGGTGGTCTCAATTCTGGTGAGTCCCTGACCTAATGTGAACATACCTCTATTAGGCTGATATCTGAATTTCTGGGTGAATATGCACCTCTGTCAGTAATGCCTGCATTTATGGGTAAAGTAGGGACCTGGTGTAATTAAAATCACCACCTGGTGGGGGCGGAGTGCTCGGTCAGTAAGCTAACATTCAAAAGACAAAAAAACCTGACTGGCACTTCCAGACTAATGTGAACTAGGTGCAAACCAAAGGGAGCTACCCCCATGTAAAACATACAAAAAAGGCTGCACTCAAGCATACTGAAGCATGACAATATAGAAAACATGAAATTTTGAATAGCAATATGGCTTTGGAGTATAAGGAAAAATTTGAGACGCTTAGTATAAACATTTGGCCAAACATTTTAAAGCCCACCAACCATCGTCAAGGTGGTCTCAATTCTGGTGAGTCCCTGACCTAATGTGAACATACCTCTATTAGGCTGATATCTGAATTTCTGGGTGAATATGCACCTCTGTCAGTAATGCCTGCATTTATGGGTAAAGTAGGGACCTGGTGTAATTAAAATCACCACCTGGTGGGGGCGGAGTGCTCGGTCAGTAAGCTAACATTCAAAAGACAAAAAAACCTGACTGGCACTTCCAGACTAATGTGAACTAGGTGCAAACCAAAGGGAGCTACCCCCATGTAAAACATACAAAAAAGGCTGCACTCAAGCATACTGAAGCATGACAATATAGAAAACATGAAATTTTGAATAGCAATATGGCTTTGGAGTATAAGGAAAAGTTTGAGACGCTTAGTATAAACATTTGGCCAAACATTTTAAAGCCCACCAACCATCGTCAAGGTGGTCTCAATTCTGGTGAGTCCCTGACCTAATGTGAACATACCTCTATTAGGCTGATATCTGAATTTCTGGGTGAATATGCACCTCTGTCAGTAATGCCTAGATTTATGGGCTTCATGTTAGTGGTAAATTTAGGTCGATAATTTTTGCATTTATTTGTAAAAAAAAAATGGAAATTTGGCGAAAATTTTGAAAATTTCGTAATTTTCAAATTTTGAATTTTTATTCTGTTAAACCAGAGAGTTATGTGACACAAAATAGTTAATAAATAACATTTCCCACATGTTTACTTTACATCAGCACAATTTTGGGAACAACATTTTTTTTTTGTTAGGAAGTTATAACGGTTAAAAGTTGACCAGCGATTTCTCATTTTTACAGCAAAATTTACAAAACCATTTTTTTTAGGGACCACCTCACATTTGAAGTCACTTTGAGGGGTCTATATGGCAGAAAATACCCAAAAGTGACACCATTATAAAAACTGCATCCCTCAAGCTACTCAAAACTACATTCAAGAAGATTATTTACCCTTCAGGTACTTCACAGGAACTAAAGCAACGTGGAAGGAAAAAATGGACATTTTAATTTTTCCAACAAAAATTTTCTTTTAGCATCAATTTTTTCATTTTTACATGGGCAACAGGATAAAATAGATCCTAAAATTTGTTGGGCAATTTTCCTGAGTACACAGATACCTCATATGTGGTCATAAACCACTGTTTGGGCGCACAGCAGGGCTCAGAAGGGAAGGAGCACCATTTGACTTTTTGAATGGAAAATATGCTGGAATATTTAGCGGTTGCCATGTCGCATTTGAAGAGTCCCTGTGTGCCTAAACATTGGAGCTCCCCCACAAGTGACCCCATTTTGGAAACTAGACCCCCTAAGGATCTTATCTAGATGCATAGTGAGCACTTTGAACCCCCAGGTGCTCCACAAATTGATCCGTAAATAAAATAAAGTACTTTTTTTCACAAAAATTTTCTTTTAGCCTCAGTTTTTTCATTTTCACATGGGCAACAGTATATATTGGATCCTAAAATTTGTTGAGCAATGGCTCCTCAGTACACAGATACCTCATATGTGGTCATAAACTACTGTTTGGGCGCACGGCAGGGCTCAGAAGGGAAGGAGCGCCATTTGACTTTTTGAATGGAAAATATGCTGGAATATTTAGCGGTTGCCATGTCGCATTTGGAGAGTCCCTGTGTGCCTAAACATTGGAGCTCCCCCACAAGTGACCCCATTTTGGAAACTAGACCCCCCAAGGAACTTATCTAGATGCATAGTGAGCACTTTGAACCGCAAGGTGCTTCACAGAAGTTTATAACGCAGAGCCGTGAAAATAAAAAAATCATTTTTTTTTCTCAAAAAATGATATTTTGGCTCTCTATTTTTTATTTTCACAATGGTTACAGGAGAAATTGGACCCCAAAAGTTGTTGTCCAATTTGTCCTGAGTACACTAGTACCCCATATGTGGGAGGGAACGACTGTTCGGGCACACATTGGGGCTCGGAAGGGAAGTAGTAACGTTTTGAAATGCCGACTTTGATGGAATGGTCTGCTGGCATCATGTTACGTTTGCAGAGCCCCTGATGTGCCTAAACAGTAGAAACTCCCCACAAGCGACCCCATTTTGGAAACTAGACCAAGCAAAGAACTTATCTAGATGTGTGGTGAGCACTTTGAACCCCCAAGGGATACACAGAAGTTTATAACACCCGGGCATGAAAATAAAAAAATCATATTTTTTCCACAAACATGATCTTTAGTCCCCAATTTTTTTATTTTCCCAAGGGTAACAGGAGAAATTAGACCCCAAAAGTTGTTGTCCAATTTGTCCTGAGCACGCTGATATCCCATATGTGGGAGAAAACTACTGTATGGGCACACGTCGAGGCTCGGAAGGGAAGTAGTGACGTTTTGAAATGCCGACTTGATGGAATGGTCTGCTGGCGTCATGTTACGTTTGCAGAGCCCATGATGTGCCTAAACAGTAGAAACCCCCCCAAGTGACCCTATTTTGGAAACTAGATCTCCCAAGGAACTCCTCTAGATGTGTGGTAAGCACTTTGAATCTCCAAGTTCTTCACAGAAGTTTATAACGCAGAGCCGTGAAAATAAAAAATCATTTTTTTTCCACAAAAATAATTTTTTAGTCCCCAATTTTTTTTCCCCAATGTTAACAGGAGAAATTAGACCCCCAAAGTTGTTGTGCAATTTTTCCCGAGTATGCTGATACCCCATATGTGGGGGTAAACCACTGTTTGGGCATACGTCGGGGCTTGAAATAAAGGGAGTACTGTTTGACTTTTTGAACGCAAAATTTGCAGGAATCAATGGTGGCGCCATGTCGCGTATGGAGACCCCCTGATGTGCCTAAATAGTGGAAACCCCTCAATTCTAACTCCAACCCTAACCCCAACACACCCCTAACCCCAACCCTAACCCCAACACACCCCTAACCCTAATAAAAACCTTAACCATAACCCTAACCCCAACACACCCCTAACCCTAATAAAAACCTTAACCATAACCCTAACCCCAACACACCCCTAACCCTAATCCCAACTCTAACCATAAACCTAACCACAAGCCTAACCCTAATCCCAACCCTAAGCCCAAAACACCCCTAACACTTATCCTTATGCTATACCCGCTAGAGCAGATGAATCAGCAGATGATTCATCTGTGCTAGCGGTGACGGAGCCCAGACGCTGCAGCCCGTGTCCGAGGCTCCGTCACTGAATGAAAGCACGTCGCGAACGCATGCCGCTTATCAGCATGCGTTGCGATGCCCACACAAATAGGGTGAATGGCAGCGTTAATGGACTGCGTTACACCGCGTTATACCGCGATGAAACGCAGTCCATCTAACGGACTGCCATAATGCAATATGAACCCAGCCTAACCCTAACGCCCCGTGCACACGTTGCAGATTTTTCTAAAATCCGCAGGTAAAATGACCTGCGTTTTACCTGCGTATTTAGCGCGGTTTTTCCCTGCGGTTTTACACCTATAATGGAATAGCTGTAAAACTGCTGCGGAATCCGCACAAAGAATTAACATGTTGCGGATTTAAAACCGCAGCAAATCCGCGCTGAAAATTCCGCAGCATGTGCACAGCGTTTTTTTTTTTACCATTTATTTGCATTGTACTGTACATTGTTTCTGGATCTGCTGTGGATCCGCAGCGCCAAATTCCGCTGCGGATCAGCAGCAAAATACGCTGTGGATCAGCAGCAAAATCCGCTGCGGATCCGCAGCAAAATCCGCTGCGGATCAGCAGCAAAGTCCGCTGCAGATCCGCAGCAAAATCCGCTGCGGATCCGCAGCAAAATCCGCTGTGGATCCGCAGCAAAATATGCTGCGGATCCGCAGCAAAATCCGCAACGTGTGCACAGGGCCTAAAAGGAAAAAAAAACGCTGTGCACATGCTGCGGATTTTTCAGCGCGGATTTGCTGCGGTTTTAAATCCGCAGCATGTGCACAGCGTTTTTTTTTACCATTTATTTGCATTGTACTGTACATGGTTTCTGGATCTGCTGTGGATCAGCAGCAAATTCCGCTGCGGATCAGCAGCAAATTCCGCTGCGGATCAGCAGCAAATTCTGCTGCGGATCAGCAGCAAAGTCAAATCCACTGCGGATCCGCAGCAAAATCCGCTGCGGATCAGCAGCAAAATCCGCTGCGGTTCCGCAGCAAAATACGCTGCGGATCCGCAGCAAAATATACAAGGTGTGCACAGGGCCTAAAAGGAAAAAAAAAAATCTTTATTTTTTTTATTTGTCCCTACCTATGATAAAGGGGGGGTTCATTTACTTTTTTTTATTTTGATCACTGTGACAGTTTATCACAGTGATCAAAATACATTTTTGGACACTGGGGGGCGCACTGTGCATGCGCACGCCATTTTCCAAGATGGCGGCGCCCATGAAGAGGCCCGGCGGACGCCGGGACCGATCCAGAGACATTGGTGGACCGGGAGAGGTGAGTAGGGGGGTCGGAAGGTTAGGGGGGGGGATCGGAAGGTGGGGGCAGCGGAGCAAAGGAGGAGGGGAGCAGATAGTGACGGCGGTGACCGATCACCGCCATCTTTTGGTGGCGGCGGCCGATCGCTGCCGTGACTACGTGTGGGAGGGTCAGGGCTCAGTGTCCAGCATTGGCAGATGCTATTGCAGCATCGGCCATGGCTGGATTGTAATATTTCACCAATTAAATTGGTGAAATATTACAGATTGCTCTGATTGGCTGTTTCACTTTTAACAGCCAATGAGAGCGATCGTGGCCACGGGGGGGTTAAGCCAACCCCCCTGTGGTGAAGCACAAAGGGTCCTGTGCCTGCGGGTCGGGTGACCTTTGAGTGACCCCGATCTCCCGGCCCGCAGGAACTCGATCCTTTCATGACACAGGGTATGCGTCATAGGTCGGATTGGCACCGACTTTCATGACGCATACGCTGTGTCAAAGGTCGGGAAGGGGTTAATGAAGTAGGTTGGACCCAATCACAGATGGCCTGAACCTTGACCGGGTCCATTTCAATAACAGACGGAGACAAAATGAATCCCAGAAATGAGACCTTCTGTACGCCAAAAATACACTTTGATCCCTTCACATACAGTGCATTCTCTCTCAAAATCTGGAACACAGTCCGAACATGTTTCACATGAGAGTCCCAGTCATTGGAAAAAAATCAAAATATCATCCAAATAAACAATCAGAAATTTATCCACAAAATCCCTGAAAATATCTTTCATGAAGGATTGGAAGACTGAAGGAGCATTAGTGAGCCCAAATGGCATCACTAGGTACTCAAAATGCCCCTCTGGGGTATTAAATGCCGTCTTCCATTCATCCCCGTGCTTAATGCGAATAAGGTTATACGCCCCCCTGAGGTCAAGCTTGGTAAACCAACTAGCACTTTTCACCCTTGAAAACAGGTCAGAAATCAAGGGTAACGGATTATTATTATTATTATTATACATTTATATAGCGCCATTTATTCCATGGCGCTTTACATATGAAAAGGGAAAAATATAGACATGTACAATAAACATGTGCTAGACAAGGGACACACAAGTACAGAAGGAGAGAGGACCCTGCCCGCGAGGGCTCACAGTCTACAGGGATATTGATACTTCACAGTGATCTTATTCAAGAGACGATAATCAATACGCGGCCTCAATGAACCATCCTTTTTGGCCACAAAGAAAAAACCGGCACCCAAGGGTGAAGAGGATGGTCTGATATGACCCTTCTCCAATGACTCCTTGATATAAAATCGCATAGCATCGTGTTCAGGTACAAGTTAAAAAGGCGACCTTTAGGAAAATTACCACCAGGCACTAATTCAATAGCGCAATCATAGCTCCTGTGAGGGGGCAAGGATGCAGATTTACTTTCACTAAATACATCCGAAAAATCAGTCAAAAAGTCAGGAACATCCTGAGACTGGGGAGAGGCAGAAAAAACAGGAGAGTCTGCATTAACACATTGGCAGCCCCAACTGGTCACAGACACAGATTTCCAATCCAAAATAGGATTATGAGACTGTAACCAAGGGAAACCTAGTACAATGATGTCATGCAGATTATACAGCACCAGAAATTTGCAACTCTCCTGATGATCTGGTTCAACCCTCATTATCACCTGAGTAGAAAACTGGGGTTTATTCTCCGCCAATGGGGTAGAATCAATGCCCAGTAGGGGAATAGACTTCCGCAGGGGTATCATGGGAAACCCACAACGTTTGGCAAAGTCAAAATCCATCAGGTTAATAGCTGCTCCTGAATCAACAAAAGCCTGAGCCGAAAATGTGGACATGGAGCAAATCAGGGTAACAGTCAACAGAAATTTAGTCTGAACACTACCCAAGACAACTGAGCGTGCAAAACGTCTTCCCAGCTTAGGGCAGACTGAAATAGCATGAGAGGCGTCACCACAGTAGAAACATAACCCATTCCGCTTTCGAAACTCATGATGCTGAGCCCCAGAAGTCACTCTATCACATTGCATGGGCTCAGAAGCTGGTTCACAAGGCAACACTATCTCACGCATACCTCTGCGCTCACGCAAACGTCTGTCAATTTGAATAGCCAATGACATAGAATCATTGAGACAAGAGGGAGCAGGGAATCCCACCATAACATCCTTTACATTCTCTGACAGCCCCTTCTGAAAAAGGGCTGCCAAAGCATCATCATTCCATTTGGTCAGGACTGCCCACTTTCGGAATTTCTGACAGTACAACTCAGTGTCTTCAAGACCCTGATTTAATGCCGACAAGGTTTTTTCCGCTTGATCAGTGACATTAGGTTCATCGTACAATAACCCCAGAGCCAGAAAAAATGCATCAATATTATTCAAAACAGGATCCCCAGGTGTCAGGGAAAAAGCCCAATCCTGAGGATCGCCACGCAGGAGAGAGATGACAATTTGAACCTGCTGTGCTGCGTTCCCTGAGGACTTAGGCTTTAAGGCAAAAAACAACTTACAGTTATTTTTGAAATTCAGAAATTTAGCCCGATCCCCCAAAAACAAATCTGGCATGGGAATCCTAGGTTCCACAACCGGCAACCCTGCAAGATAGGTAGCAATACTCCAAACCTCAGTGGCAAGCTGATCCACACAGCCAGACAACTGTGCAAGCTCCAATGAGAGAAAAAAAATCCTCCTCAGCACCCAGAGAAAAAGAGGGAAAAAATGCAACAAACAGGAAAAAAAAATCTCTGACAACTCTGACAACTTTTTTTTTTTTTTCCCACGCTATTTTTCCCTTCTGTGAGTACCATATAATTTTCAGTTTGTACCGGTGATACTGTTGTGTTTTGGTAGCTGAGGAGAGCAGGCAAAAACGGCAATACACCAGAGAGGCTGGAACCTATTGGATTGCAGTACCCTGAACTAACCACACAACTAGAGGTAGCCGTGGAGCGTTCCTACGTTGATCCTAGATGCCTCGTCACAGCCTGAGAGATAACTATACCTAAAGGCAGAAAGATGAAAGCTATCTGCCCCGGAGCAGATCCCCAAAGAAAATAGGAAGCCCCCAAACATGTAATGGCGGTTAGACAAGAAGAAACACGGACACAGACAGAAAATAGAATGAGCAAACACTGGGGCCCAATCTGTCTAGACAGAAAAGTACAGGAAAGGATACTCACTGCAATCCAAAAAAAACCCTAAAAATACCAGCTCTTCTGATTGCAAAAACACCTGAGATCACACGATCTCTACCACCTAAAAACAGATATCTGGTGTAACAAAACTAAGCCGCAGCCACTGAAAAAAACAGGAAAAAGCAAATGAACAAATAACAGTGGCTTCAGATAAACTGAGAGCAGCACAAGCCCCCAGAGGGGACCTAGCTGACCTCCACAGAAGTGCAGGGAACAATGCAAAAAGCAAGCACAAAAATAAAAGCAGAAAATATCTTATCTGATAGCAGAAGATGCAGGCAAGACTCAGCAAACTTCCAAATGAACCAGGAACCACAATTGAGACAAGAACAATTGATCACCGGCAACCATCATGGGAGGGAACCTCCCTTATATCAGACCAGTCAGCGATCCCAGATTACCATTACTCGCTGAAAGGCTCAGTACTGTCTGTAACCACCAGAGGGAGCCTCTGCTCAGAAACCATCTCTAGCACATTCATAACACACCAGACTACTAATATCCCACATCATCCTGTCAGAGCCACCGGACTACTACCCCTAATATCCCACATCCCGTCAGCCAGAGCCACCGGACTACTCCCCCTAATATCCCACATCATCCCGTCACAGCCGCCATAACTTCCATACCGGGGATCCCTTTAAGAGAGTCCTGGCATCAGAACCAAAGCGCTGGATGCATTTGCCCTGACTTTCATACCAATGATCCTTTTAATAGAAGCCTGGGGTGAGAATCAGCACAGAGTGGATTTGCCCTCACTTCCATACCGGGGATCCATTTAAGAGGGAAGAAGTGCCTATGGGATGGATGATGTGTGATGGGGATATGGGCACGGGAGCGGGTGATTCATTTCTGTCATGTGCGCTCTGCTTCTGTCTGGGGGGCAGACAATGGCTGGGAGCTTATGTTCCTGGGGATGCGATTTCTCCCACCTGGTCAGTGTCAGCTGAGGTGTTGTCGTGGAGTGAGAAAACTGTTGCTCATAGCAACCAATCACAGCTCAGCTTCTATCAAACAGCTCTGGTGAAATTAAAGATGCTTAGGGATTGGTTGTAAGGAAAACTGTTCCTCATAGCAACCAATCACTGCTCAGCTTCTTTTAAACAGCTCTGGTTAAATGTGAGATACACCGTGATTGGTTGATTATACACACACATACACACATTCAATTTTATATATATAGATATCCAATCACTCACTCGCTCGTGTCCCTGCATCTTAAAAACATCTCCAGAATCCCACCTTTTCTCACCTTATTCATTCAGTAATTTATCTTTAATTTGTCTCACCTGGCAAGCTGGCAGGTGTTTGAGATTGTAGTGGTCCAAAGAGCCCTGAGACATAATACCATCCAAGAGGGATATCATTGGAAAAACGGACTCAGCTCACGACACCTTCTGAGATTCCAGGCATTGCAGCCTCACCTTGCTACTGCCGGCCTCCTGAAGGAACGACCCTGCTTCCTGTGACCCCGCTCCACCACAGTACCCCCCTAGGTAAACTAGTTAAAAGGGTATATAAGATGCACCACCATTTTTTTTTTAAACATTTTTTGTCTATTTTTCACCCCAAAATTTAGGATGCATCTTATGGTCCAGTGCGTCTTATATACCAAAAAAAATGGTACATCTTTATGACACCTAAATCCATTTTGCATAATAATTTGGAACAGGGTGTATATATATATATATATATTATATATATATAATAATAATAAATAAAATAATAATATATATATATATATATATATATATATATATATATACCCTGTACCAAATTATTATCCAAAATGGATTTAGGTGAGATATTAATCCCTTGCTGCCATTGGACGGAATAATACGTCCAATGGCAGTACCCCGCTTAGATGAGGGCTTTGGCGGTGAGCCCGCATCAAAGTAGGGACATGTCAGCTCTTATGAACAGCTGACATGTGCCCGCAATAGGCGTGGGTGGAATCGCAATCGACCCGCGCCTATTAACTAATTAAATGTCGCTGTCAAACTATGACAGCGGCATTTATCGCGTGCTTCCGGCCATCGGGCCGGAAATATGTGCACTAGAGATGAGCGACTTTGCCTCCGGGAGGGTCGAGTCGGGTTTCGGATCACCCGACTTTCACAAAAGTTTATAGACGACTATCAGAAAAAGTCGAAGGTCCGACTGAAACTCGACCGAAACCCAATGCAAGTCAATAAGGAAGAAGAGTCGGCAGGGAGCGGAGGACAGTAAACACACCTACAGTGCCCATTTCAATGCCAACAACATCAATTCTTATTACTTAAGCTTGTCAAACTTAATTTACTTTATAATAATAGATACGCATTGAAAACTGGGGTTATTTGGCTAAAGTTGTGGGGGGGCAGGGCTGTCTCCAGGTTTTCGTGGGCCCCGGGCGAAAGAATGTCGATGGGCCGCTTTAACACATACTACAATTCATGATGCTCCGATATGGCACAGAAATATAGGTATAGTACAATGACAAATACTTCACTTCTTTCATTACATGAGTGATATCTATTTTAAATTCTACAATAGCTCAAAAACCGGACAATATATTCCTCCATACAGTATTTTGGGCACCACATAGTGCGCCATACAGAATAATGAGCCCCATATATTGCTCCATAAATAATTTGTCCCATATAATGTTCCATACAGTATATGATGAGCTCCACATAATGCTCCAGTATATGATGGGCCCCATATAATGTGCCATACAGTATAGGACGGTCCCCATAGAGTAGAATGAGCCCCACATATTGCTCCATAGTATAGTATAATGAGTTGCATATAAAGCTCCATACGGTATATGATGGGCCCCATATATTGCTCCAAACAGAATGGGCTCCATATAATGCTCCATACAGAATAGGCCCCATATGTGCTCCATATGATACTCCATACCTTATATGATGCCCCATAAATAATGAACCCCATATGATGCTCCAGTATATGATGGGCCCCATGGATGATGCTCCAGTGTGTGATGGGCCTATATAATGCTCCATATATAATGGGCCCCATATGATGCTCCAGTGTATAATGGGCAGCGTATATGATGCTCCAGTGTATGATGGGCCCCATTTATAATGCTCCAGTATATGATGGGCCCCATGGATGATGCTCCAGTATATGATGGGCCTATATAATGCTCCATATATAATGGGCCCCATTTATAATGCTCCAGTGTATAATAGGCCCTATCTATGATGCTCAAGTGTATGATGGGCCCCATATATAATTCTCCAGTGTATAATGCTCCCCATAAATTGCTCCAAACATTAAAAAAAATGAAATACCTCTCCTCGCTGGGCACTGCTCTACTCTGGACTACTCAGCGTCGGCATCTTACAGCTCTCTGCACTGTGACTGTTCAGGCAGAGTATATGAAAAAAGGCTGCACTCTAACATACTAAAGCATGACAATATGGAATACGTGAAATTTTGAATAGCAATACAGCTTTGGAGCACAAGGAAAAATTTGAGACGCTTAGTATAACATTTGGCCAAGTATTATTTGCCCACCAACCATCGTCAAGGTGGTCTCAAGTCTGATGGGTCCCTGACCTATGTGAACATACCTCTATTAGGCTGATATCTTAATTTCTGGGTGAATGTGGATACCTCTGTCAGTAATGCCTGAATTTATGGGTTAGTAGGAACCTGCTGTAATTAAAACCACCACCTGGTGGGGGCGGAGTGCTCAGTCAGTAAGCTAACATTCAAAAGACAAAAAAACCTGAGTGGCACATTCAGACTAATGCGAATAGGTGCAAGCCAAGGGGAGCTACCCCCATGTACAATATTCGAAAAAAGGCAGCACTCTAACATACTAAAGCATGCCAATATGAAATACGTGAAATTTTGAATAGCAATACAGCTTTGGAGCACAAGGTAAAATTTGAGATGCTTAGTATAACATTTGGCCAAATATTATTTGCCCACCAACCATCGTCAAGGTGGTCTCAAGTCTGATGGGTTCCTGACTTTTGTGAACATACCTCTATTAGGCTGATATCTGAATTTCTGGGTGAATGTGAATACCTCTGTCAGTAATGCCTGCATTTATGGGTTAGTAGGAACCTACTGTAATTAAAACCACCACTGTTATGATTTGGTAGCTGAGGAGGACAGGAGCAAAAAACAGCCAAGGCAGCCGAACACCCAGAGAGTTTGGGAACTAATGGGTTGCAGATCCCTAAACTAACTGCACAACTAGAAGCAGCCGTGGGACGTACCTACGGTGACCTAGACGCCTCTGCACAGCCAGAGAGCTAGCTACACCTAAAGATAGAAACAGGAAAGCTAACTGCCCCGGAGTAGAGCCCCAAAGGAATAGGTAGCCCCCATACATATAATGGCAGTTAGACAAGACGAAATACAAACGCAGGCAGAAAATAGAGTGAGCAAACACTGGGGCAAACACTGCCGAGATAGGACAGGACAGGACAGAATACTATCTGCAACTCAGCAAAACCCTAGAAAAACTTCCAACACTTCTGATTTCAAAAATGCTGAGATCACATGAACTCGCCATCCACTAAATCAGATCTCTGATGTGAACAAGCGGCTAACCTGCAGCCACTCAAATAGCAGGGACAGAGCAATTGAACAAATAAACAGTGGCTACTGAAAAACAGAGAGTAGCACAGGCACCTGGAGGGGAACCGGGCTAACCTCCCACAAAAGTGCAGACAAAAAAATGGAAATAGCAAACATGATAGAAACAAGCAGCAAATAACTTATCTGAAAGTAGCAGACGAAGGCAAGACACCAGCTGACTTCCAAATGAACCAGGAAACAACAATTGATCACCGGTGAGGATTATGGGAAGGCAGCTCACTTATATCGGCCCAGTCAGTCTCTCCTGATTGCCAGTCATCGCTCGCAGGTGATGGACTTCTACTATTCAACACTGGTTCAATACCCTCAGCAACCACCAGAGGGAGCCCAAACTCAGAAGTCATTTCCAAAACGTTCACAACAGTACCCCCCCTTGAGGAGGGGTCACCGAACCCTCACCTGCGCCAATCAGGATGAGCTCAGTAGGCACGAACTAGTATCTCCACATGAATGTCAGAAGCAAACACCCAAGAATTGTCCTCCTGACCATAACCTTTCCACTTAATCAAGTACTGGAGTCTCCGTCTAGCCAAACGAGAATCCAATATCTTCTCCACTTCATACTCCAGATTGCCCTCAACCAAGACAGACTCAGGAGGCGCAGCCATGGGAACCACTGGCTCGACAAACCTTTTCAATAAAGATTTGTGGAAGACGTTATAAATCTTAAACATCCCTGGAAGAGCCAAACAAAAAGAAACTGGATTAAGGACTTCCAAGATCCTATAAGGTCCAATGAACCTTGGCTTAAACTTTGGAGACGCCACCTTAATAGGGATATTCTTTGAGGACAACCAAACCAAGTCATCCACTTTAAACCGAGGACCATCAGCCATATGTCGGTTGGCAAACCGCTGGGCCCTCTCCTGAGAGAGAGACAATTCATCCACTACTTGATCCCAAATCTGCTGCATTCTCTCCACCACAGAGTCAACACCCAGACAGACTGAAGCCTCCACCTGCCTCAAGAAAACCGAGGATGAAACCCGGAATTGCAGAAAAAAGGAGACATCATGGTGGCAGAACTAGCCCTATTATTCAGAGCAAATTCAGCCAAAGGCAAAAAAGAGACCCAGTCATCCTGATCAGCAGACACAAAACATCTCAAATAAGTCTCCAAGGTCTGGTTTGTTCTCTCCGTCTGCCCATTGGTCTGAGGGTGAAACGCAGAGGAGAAAGACAGCTGAACTCCCAGTTTAGAATAAAATGTCCTCCAAAATCTGGAAACAAATTGGACTCCTCTGGCAGAAACAATGTTCTCTGGAATGCCTTGCAACTAGAGTTGAGCGATACTTTACGATATCCAAAAATATCGGAATCGGAATGGTATCGCCGATACCATTAAAATATCGGCGATACCCGATACCGATACCGGAAGTCCCATGTAAGTCTATGGGAACAAAATATCGCAACTAAAAAAACCTCTTTCTTTCCTTGTAAACACTAAATATACACACATAGAATACATATATATATATATATATATATATATATACATGTCATTGTGACATATATATATACATATATGTATAGTTTATACACTTCTACATAGTAAAATATCCTCTGATTTAATTGCCGGGTAAAGTCGGCTTCTGTGAAAAGACAGAAGCACCCGACATGAAATGACACTTGGTGTACATAGGGTTAACCATGTCTTTTCATGTCGTTTGCTATCTGATTTGCACAAACAATTACATGAGTGGCTGTGTGCAAAATTTCACACCTGTAGGGGTTAATTAAAGGTGTAAATTCGTTGTAAAAAAACGGACTTTTTTGCTACGAATTTACACCTTTAACATCTTTAACATGTCATTTGAAATGACACTTGGTGTACATAGGGTTAACCATGTCTTTTCATGTCGTTTGCTATCTGATTTGCACAAACAATTACATGAGTGGCTGTGTGCAAAATTTCACACCTGTAGGGGTTAATTAAAGGTGTAAATTCGTTGTAAAAAAAACGGACTTTTTTGCTACGAATTTACACCTTTAATTAACCCCTACAGGTGTGAAATTTTGCACACAGCCACTCATGTAATTGTTTGTGCAAATCAGATAGCAAACGACATGAAAAGACATGGTTAACCCTATGTACACCAAGTGTCATTTCATGTCGGGTTCTGCATTTTCACAAAAGCCGGCAATTGAATTAGCGGCTATTATACTATGTAGAAGTGTATGAACTATAAATATAAATATATATATATATATATATATGTGTCACAAATTCAATGACATGTATATATATATATGAGGTGTAAAATTGCTGAAAAAAATGCATGGGCTCCGGCCCTATTTTCGCAACCAGACAGACAAAGCCAGTGAGTGGGGGCAGATAATAATAGCCCAGAGAGGGACCATTTTTTTTGGCTCCCCCGGCTACTTAACATCTGCCCCCAGACACCCCAGAAAGGGCAAATCTCTAATTAGATTTGCCCTTTCTGGCACTTTGCCCGTCTGTTCCCATTGCCCTGTAGCGGTGGCGAATGGGTTAATAAGGGGTTAAAATGACCTTGCAATTGAAAGGTCACTTTAAGCCAGGTTAATAATTGAGAGCTGTCAATTAGACAACTATCAATTATTAATCCTATTGTATGAAAGAAAAATCAAACACACACACTTTAATAAAAAAGAAGTTTAATGAAATAATCACACAGTTTTTGACCATATTTTATTTACCTGCTAAAACCATTTCCTGTAATAAAAATAAAATAATAAAGCAAAATTATTCTTACCAATCCGATGCACAGTCAGGTCCCACGGTGTAATCCTTCAGAAAGGGTTAATGTTTACTGCAGGGACCGCAGCTAATGCTGCAGCCTCACAGTAAACCCCCAAATAAATGAGTTCCTCTCCTGGCTGACAGGAGAGGAAGTGGAAAGCTTAATTGATTGCTTTCCACTTTCACTTCAGGTCAGCCAGGGACACCATCAGTGACGTCAGAGGGAACTGGTTAACAAAAATAGGGGTTCCCTTCTAGAAAAAAATGGCGTGGGGTCCCCCCTATTTTTGTTAACCAGCCAGATGAAGCAGACCGCTGAGGCCTGGTTTTTCAGGCTGGTAAGGATCCAATATCCATGGACCTTGCAAGCCTGATAATACCAGGCCACAGCAGTCTGCTTAGCTTGGCTGGTTAACAAAAATAGGGGATCCCCTCGAAAAAAAAAACGGCGTAGGGGTCCCCCTATTTTTGTTAACCAGCCAAGTAAAATGCAGACTGCTGCGGCCTGGTATTAAAAGACTGTCAAGGCCCATGGATTTTGGCCCTCAACAGCCTGATAACACCAGGCTACAGCAGCCCCACATTTGGCGCATCAAAAGATGTGCCAATTGTGGCACTTTACCCGGCTCTTCCCACTGCCCTGTAGCGGTGGCAAGTGGGGTAATAAGGGGTTAATGTCACCGTTGATTGCACGGTGACAATAAGCCCGGTTAATAATGGATAGGCGTCAATAAGACACCGATCCATTATTAATCCCAAAGTTTTTAAATGTGTAAAAAAAAGACACAGCAAGAAAAAAGTCTTTTAATGAATTAAAAGAGACAACACAGTTTTCATTAATTTTATTATACTCTCATTCCTGCGACGCCATCGATCTCCTGTAAAAAAAGAAAAAAAACAAACCAACAGTATACCACCTGTCCGACGCAGTCCATAACGACAGTCCCACGACGATCCAGCTCTGCTACATCGCAATGACAGGCAGAGCCTGTCATTGCAACGCAGCGCAGCTGATTACCTGCTTCCCCGGCGGTGACGTCATCGGACTGACTGCTTTACGGCCGGGATTACCCAGCAGTCACTGCAGTTATCGCGAGAAACTGCATGTGACCGCCGGGGAGAAGAGGATGTCGGCCATGAAGCAGTCCAGGACGTGACCGCCGGAGATCTTCTGCCAGGTAAGTGCCGCTGACTCCTGACAGACCCGACAGACGGACACTGACAGTGACAGTGACATCCCGATTCCGGTATCCGATATGACGAAAATATCGGAACTCAGAATCGGAATTCCGATACAGCCAATATCGGCCGATACCCGATATTTGCAATATCGGAATGCTCAACCCTACTTGCAACCGAACCACCTGCTGAAAAAACAAGGGCACCAACTCGGAAGAGAATGGTAACTTCGGCAGTGGCACAAGATGGATCATCTTGGAAAGCCTATCACAGATCACCCAGATAACGGTTATTCTCTGAGAGACAGGGAGGTCGGAAATAAAATCCATAGAGATATGGTTCCATGGCCTCTTGGACACAGGCAATGGCATTAACAATCCACTAGAGTGAGAGCAAGGTTTGGACCAAGAACAAGTTTCACAGGACTGCACAAAGTTCCTGACTTCACGAGATAAAGTAGGCCACCAAAAGGACCGACTCACCAAATCTCTAGTATCAAAAATACCGGGATGACCAGCCAACGCAGAGCAATGGACTTCAGACATAACTTTTTCTCTCCATTGGTCTGGGACATACAATTTCCCCGCAGGGCAACGTTCAGGTTTATCCCCCTGAAATTGTTCCAGGGCCAGTCTCAAATCGGGTGAGATAGCGGAAAGAACGACACCCTCCTTCAGAATAGCCGTAGGCTCAGTCACATCAATAGAATCCGCAAGGAAACTCCTAGAGAGGGCATCCGCCTTAATATTCTTAGTACCCGGGAGGAAGGAGACCACAAAGTTAAAACGCGTGAAAAACAAGCCCACCTGGCCTGTCTGGGATTCAATTGCTTGGCTGATTCGAGATAGATCAAGTTTTTGTGGTCAGTGAGGACCACAACTTGATGTTTGGCTCCCTCCAACCAATGTCTCCACTCTTCGAACGCCCACTTCATAGCCAATAATTCCCGATTCCCCACATCATAATTACGTTCAGCTGGGGAAAACTTTTGGGAGAAGAAGGCGCAAGGGTTAATCTTAGAGGTTACAGGATCCCTTTGGGACAAAACGGCTCCTGCACCAATCTCAGAAGCATCTATATCCACCTGAAATGGTAGAGAAACATCAGGTTGCCGTAGAACAGGAGCAGAAGTGAATCTCCGCTTGAGCTCCTGAAACACAGAAACTGCCTCAGGAGACCAATTCACCACATCAGAACCCTTTTTGTCAAATCAGTCAGTGGTTTCACAATACCAGAGAAATTACTTATAAATTTACGGTAGAAATTAGCAAAACCCAAAAATCTCTGAAGAGCCTTCAATGAAGTGGGCTGAACCCAATCACAAATGGCCTGAACCTTGACCGGGTCCATTTCAATAGCAGACGGAGACAAAATGAATCCCAAAAACTAAACTTTCTGTACGCCAAAGAGACATTTCGATCCCTTAACATACAAAGCATTCTCTCTCAAAATCCGGAATATCATCCGAACATGTTCCACATGAGAATAATAATAATAATAATTTTTATTTCTATAGCGTCTACATATTCCTCAGCACTTTACATTATAGAGGGGACTTGTACAGACAATAGAAATTACAGCATAACAATAAACACAGATCAAAGCAGATACCAAGAGGAATGAGGGCCCTGCTCGCAAGCTTACAATCTTTGAGGAAAAGAGGAGACACAAAAGGTGGATGGTAACAATTGCTTTGAGAATCCCAGTCATTGGAAAATATCAAAATATCGTCCAAATAAACGATCAGAAACGTATCCACCAAATCCCGGAAAATATCGTTCATGAAAGACTGGAAGAAGGAAGGGGCATTAGTGAGCCCAAAAGGCTTCACTAGGTAATCAAAATGCCCCTCAGGGGTATTAAATGCCGTCTTCCATTCATCAAGAAACAGGAAAGCTAACTGCCCCGGAGTAGAGCCCCAAAGGAATAGGTAGCCCCCATACATATAATGGCGGTTAGACAAGACGAAATACAAACGTAGGCAGAAAATAAAGTGAGCAAACGCTGGGGCCAAACACTGTCGAGATAGGACAGGACAGGACAGATACTATCTGCAACCCAGCAAAACCCTAAAAAACTTCCAACACTTCAGATTCCAATAATGCTGAGATCACACGATCTCGCCACCCGCTAAATCAGATCTCTGATGTGAACAAGCGGCTAACCTGCAGCCACTCAAAGAGCAGAGACAGAGCAATTGAACAAATAAACAGTGGCTACTGAAAAACAGAGAGTAGCACAGGCCATTGGAGGGGAACCTGGCTAACCTCCCACAAAAGTGCAGACAAAAAATGGAAATAGCAAACACGATAGAAACAAGCAGCAAATAACTTATCTGAAAGTAGCAGACGAAGGCAAGACACCAGCTGACTTCCAAATGAACCAGGAAACAACAATTGATCACCGTCGAGGATTATGGGAAGGCAAATCACTTATATCAGCCCAGTCCGTCTCTCCTGATTGCCAGTCATCGCTCGCAGGTGATGGACTTCTACTATTCAGCACTGGTTCAATACCCTCAGCAACCACCAGAGGGATCCCCAACTCAGAAGTCATTTCCAAAATGTTCACAGCACACCACCTGGTGGGGGCGGAGTGCACGGTCAGTAAGCTAACATTCAAAAGACAAAAAAACCTGACTGGCACATCCAGACTAATGCAAATAGGTGCAAACCAAGTAGAGCTGCCCCAGGCATTACTGACAGAGGTATCCACATTCACCCAGAAATTCAGATATCAGCCTAATAGAGGTATGTTCACATAGGTCAGGGACCCATCAGACTTGAGACCACCTTGATGATGGTTGGTAGGCAAATAATATTTGGCCAAATGTTATACTAAGCGTCTCAAATTTTTCCATGTGCTCCAAAGCTGTATTGCTATTCAAAATTTCATGTATTTCATATTGTCATGCTTTAGTATGTTAGAGAGCAGCCTTTTTTCGTATGTTGTACATGGGGGGAGCTCCCCTTGGTTTGCACCTATTCGCATTAGTCTGGATGTGCCACTCAGGTTTTTTTGTCTTTTGAATGTTAGCTCACTGTGCGAGCACTCCGCTCCCACCAGGTGGTGGTTTTAATTACAGCAGGTTCCTACTAACCCATAAATGCAGGCATTACTGACAGAGGTATCCACATTCACCCAGAAATTCAGATATCAGCCTAACAGAGGTATGTTCACATAGGTCAGGGACCCATCAGACTTGAGACCACCTTGACGATGTTTGGTGGGCAAATAATATTTGGCCAAATGTTATACTAAGCGTCTCAAATTTTTCCTTGTGCTCCAAAGCTGTATTGCTATTTAAAATTTCACGTATTCCATATTGTCATGCTTTAGTATGTTAGAGTGCAGCCTTTATTCGTATGTTGTACATGGGGTAGCTCCCCTTGGTTTGCACCTATTCGCATTAGTCTGGATGTGCCACTCAGGTTTTTTTGTCTTTTGAATGTTAGCTTACTGACCGAGCACTCCGCCCACATCAGGTGGTGGTTTTAATTACAGCAGGTTCCTACTAACCCATAAATTCAGGCATTACTGACAGAGGTATCCACATTCACCAAGAAATTCAGATATCAGCCTAATAGAGGTATGTTCACATAGGTCGAGGATCCATCAGACTTGAGACCACTTTGACGATGGTTGGTGGGCAAATAATACTTGGCCAAATGTTATACTAAGCGTCTCAAATTTTTCCCTGTGCTCCAAAGCTGTATTGCTATTCAAAATTTCATGTATTCCATATTGTCATGTTTTAGTATGTTAGAGTGCAGCCTTTTTTCGTATGTTGTACATGGGGGTAGCTCCCCTTGGTTTGCACCTATTCGCATTAGTCTGGATGTGCCACTCAGGTTTTTTTGTCTTTTGAATGTTAGCTCACTGTCTGAGCACTCCGCTCCCACCAGGTGGTGGTTTTAATTACAGCAGGTTCCTACTAACCATAAATTCAGGCATTACTGACAGAGGTATCCACATTCACCAAGAAATTCAGATATCAGCCTAATAGAGGTATGTTCACATAGGTCGAGGATCCATCAGACTTGAGACCACCTTGACGATGGTTGGTGGGCAAATAATACTTGGCCAAATGTTATACTAAGCGTCTCAAATTTTTCCTTGTGCTCCAAAGCTGTATTGCTATTCAAAATTTCATGTATTCCATATTATAATGCTTTAGTATGTTAGAGTGCAGCCTTTTTTCGTATGTTGTACATGGGGGTAGCTCCCCTTGGTTTGCACCTATTCGCATTAATCTGGATGTGCCAGTCAGGTTTTTTTGTCCTCTCAGGCAGAGGGCGCACAGACGTGGCGTCATCGCGCTCTCTGACCTGAATGTCACTGTCAGGAAACGCGGAAGACGTCACAGCGGTGGAGCAGGGAGAGGTAAGTATTGCAAGTGCTGGGGCCCTGAGCAAGCAGGGGGGACACACTCGTGGGCTCCGACACTGGCACAGGGCCCCTCATAAGACGCCAGTGTCTCTGACGGCGAGTGGGCCCCCCTTGTTGTGAATGTGTTAGAAATGAATTCTGAGCAGAAGCTCCCTCTGGTGGTTACAAACAGTACTACTGAACCATTCAATGAAGATTGTGAAGATTGGCAATCAGGAGTTACAGACTGGTCTTATATAAGGGAGGTTCCCTCCCATCAGGGTTGCCGGTGATCAATTGTTCTTGTCTCAACTTTGGTTCCTGGTTCACTTGGAAGCTTGCTGAGTCTTGCCTGCATCTTCTGCTAACACATAAGATATTTTCTGCTTTTATTTTTGTGCTTGCTTTTTTGCATTTTTTCCTGCACTTCTGTGGAGGTCAGCCAGGTCCCCTCCGGGGGCTTGTGCTCCTCTCAGTTTATCTGAGCCACTGTTATTTGTTCATTTTGCCTTTTTCCAGTTTTTTCAGTGGCTGCGGCTTAGTTTTGTTACACCAGAGAACAAATTTAGGTGGTAGAGGTCGTGTGATCTCAGGTGTTTTTGCATTTAGTAGAGTTGGTATTTTTTTAGGGTTTTTTGGATTGCAGTAAGTGTCCTTCCTATCCTTTTCTTTCTAGGAAGATTGGGCCCCAACGTTTGCTCATACTATTTTCTGTCTGTGTCTGTATTTCCTCTTGTCTAACCGCCATTACATGTTTGGGGGTTTCCTATGTTCTTTTGGGATCTGCTCCGGGGCAGATAGCTTTCCTCTTTCTATCTTTAGGTGTAGTTAGCCTGACGAGGCGTCTAGGACCAACGTAGGTACGCTCCACGGCTGCCTTTAGTTGTGGTGGTTAGTCAGGGTACTGCAATCCAGTAGATTCTAACCTCTCTGGTGTATTGCCATTTTTGCCTGCTCTCCTCAGCTACCAAATCATAACAGTATCACCGGCCCAACTGAAAATTATATGATACTCACAGAAGGGAAAAATAGTGTGAAAAAAAAAAAAGTTGTCAGAGTTGTCAGAGATTTTTTTTCTGTTTTTTGCATTTTTTTTCCCTCTTTTTCTCTGGGTGCTGAGGATTTTTTTTCTCTCAATGGAGTTTGCACAGTTGTCTGGCCGTGTGGATCAGCTTGCCACTGAAGTTCGGAGTATTGCTACCTATCTTGCAGGGTTGCCGGTTGTGGAACCTAGGATCCCCATGCCAGATTTGTTTTTAGGGGATCGAGCTAAATTTCTGAATTTCAAAAATAACTGTAAGTTGTTTTTTGCCTTAAAACCTAAGTCCTCAGGGAACGCAGCACAGCAGGTTCAAATTGTCATCTCTCTCCTGCGTGGCGATCCTCAGGATTGGGCTTTTTCCCTGACACCTGGGGATCCTGTTTTGAGTAATGTTGATGCATTTTTTCTGGCTCTGGGGTTATTGTACGATGAACCTAATGTCACTGATCAAGCTGAAAAAACCTTGTTGGCATTAAGTCAGGGCTGTGAAGCCGCTGAACTGTACTGTCAGAAATTCCAAAAGTGGGCAATCCTGACCAAATGGAATGATCATGCTTTAGCAGCCCTTTTTCGGAAGGGTCTGTCAGAGAATGTAAAAGATGTTATGGTGGGTTTCCCTGCTCCTCTGGTCTCAATGATTCTATGTCATTAGCAATTCAAATTGACAGACGTTTGCGTGAGCGTAGAGGTATGCGTGGAATAGTGTTGCCTTGTGAACCAGCTTCTGAACCCATGTAGTGTGTTAGAGTGGCTTCTGGGGCACAGCGTCATGAGTTTCGAAAACGCAATGGGTTATGTTTCTACTGTGGTGACGCCTCTCATGCTATTTCAGTCTGCCCTAAGCGGGGAAGACGTTTTGCACTCTCAGTTGTCTTGGGTAGTGTTCAGACTAAATTTCTGTTGACTGTTACCCTGATTTGCTCCCTGTCCACATTTTCTGCTCAGGCTTTTGTTGATTCGGGAGCAGCTATTACCCTGATGGACTTTGATTTTGCTAAACGTTGTGGGTTTCCCTTGATACCCCTACAGAAGTCTATTCCCCTACAGGGGATTGATTCTACCCCTTTGGCTGAGAATAAACCCCAGTTCTCTACTCAGGTGATAATGAGGGTTGAACCTGATCATCAGGAGAGTTGCAAATTTTTGGTGCTGTATAATCTGCATGACATTATTGTACTAGGTTTCCCTTGATTACAGTCTCATAATCCTGTTTTGGATTGGAAATCTGTGTCTGTAACCAGTTGGGGCTGCCAATGTGTTAATGCCAACACTCCTGTTTTTTCTGCCTCTCCCCAGGCTCAGGATGTTCCTGCTGTTTGACTGATTTTTCTGATGTGTTTAGCGAAAGTAAATCTGCATCCTTGCCCCCCCATAGGAGCTATGACTGCGCTATTGAATTAGTGCCTGGTAGTAAATTCCCTAAAGGTCGCCTTTTTAACTTGTCTGTACCTGAACATGACGATATGCGGTCTTATATCAAGGAGTCATTGGAGAAGGGTCATATCAGACCATCCTCTTCACCCTTGGGTGCCGTTTTTTTCTTTGTGGCCAAAAAGGATGGTTCATTAAGGCCGTGTTAGGGTCTGCGGAACGCACCTAATAGATATAATAGAGAGGTGCGTTCGCAGCCCGGGGTCCACCGTGCAGGCGAAGCCCGCTGCTAATAAGATGGCGAAAGTAGCGAACTCTGTTATCCGCAGAGTCGCTAAAAATAAACGCCGTAGCGCGTTGTGGCAGTAAGTGCGAACTCTGTTAATCCCAGAGCCGCTAACGGGATGCCACAGTGCTATATGGCGATAGGTGCGAACTCACTTAGCTTTAGTGAACCGCAAAGTAAACACGCTAGGGCGCTGTCTAGCGTCAAAAGCGAACCCTGTTACGTCACAGAGCCGCTGAGAAAAAGTACCGTGTCCTGTCAAGCTCTCAGGTACACGGTTAATTGCTAGCGAGCATAATACGTGGTCATGCGCTAATGTCCTCGCGGGAGTCACCCGCAATCTATGGCGTCTGAACGCCAGACCCTGAATACGGCAATCAAACTCCTCACCGGTTATGCCGGTAATCTAGGGCATCTAGGACACCGACCCTGACCAACTAGCACACCAAACTCCTCACCGATTAAGTCAGTATTCTAGTGGCTTATTTCAGCCGGGTCCCTAACCACACACACGCATGACCATACTGGCGCATAGCATACAATGGTTGATATTAGCGCATGGCGGCCCAGCCATCTACCCTTTTATAGCAACAGCTACAGGACCTTCCAGGAACAAGGACCAATGAGAAGCTGTTACAAACACACGTAGCTACATGACCTTCCTGGCGGACCAATAGGAGCCGCTGCAGCACCTGAACATGTGACCCCTGATCTCCAATGAGAGATCTCACTCTGGGCATGCTCAGATGGGAAAACGCAGGACTTTGTCTCAAAGACGGCTGCTCCAGCACTGGCTATAATAGCAGATCCAGGAAAGGCAGCAGCAAGTCACTGCCCAGTAGTGGAGTGGGCAAGACGCCTGGACCGACGTCTCTGCTGAGCAGGCTCCACTGCGACCGGAGACGAATGGGAGACCGCAGCGGGACGGGTTCGAGACTCCCCTTGTGCAGCAGCGGGAAATCAAACCCTAACATTACCCCCCCTCCTAGGGCCCCCCTTCTCTGGGCCTCGCTGCGCTCAAAGGCAGCGACGAGCTGCGGAGCGTGAACATGCTCGGCAGGCTCCCAGGATCTATCCTCAGGCCCATAACCCCTCCAATCCACCAAATAAAATTTTTTGCCTCGTATCACCTTGCACCCAACAATGGCGTTCACCTCATGATCGTCGGTAGATGAACCCGACGTCCCGGCAGATGACTCGGAAAACGGGAAATGGCCACGGGTTTCAAGAGGGACACGTGAAAGGTGTCAGTGATACCAAGGCGAGGCGGAAGGGCTAGGCGGTAAACTACCGGGTTCACCTGCTCAAGAACTTTAAAGGGCCCAAAAAGCGAGGTGCCAACTTGGTGGACTCTACCCGTAGCCTGATGTTTCGGGCAGAAAGCCACACTAGGTCACCCGGAGCAAACGTAGGAGCGGGGCGCCGATGGGCATCGGCCGAAGACCTCATCCTCTCTTTGGAGGCCTGAATGGCATCCTGAGTGCGGTCCCAAATGTCCCGTGCCTCCACAGCCCAGTCTGCCACCCTGGAATCCGCGGAAGACACGGGCATAGGCACTGGTACCCGCGGATGCTGACCGTAGTTCAGGAGGAATGGGGTCTGTCCGGTGGAATCAGCCACAGCATTGTTTAATGCAAACTCAGCCCATGGTAGCAAGGATGCCCAGTCATCCTGCCTGGCTGAGACAAAATGTCGTAGATAGGTGACCAAGGTCTGGTTGGCCCTCTCTACCAACCCATTCGTCTCAGGATGATACGCTGAAGAGAGATTTAATTCAATGCTGAGTAGACGACAAAGCTCTCTCCAGAACCGAGACGCAAATTGGGGACCTCGGTCACTGACAATTTTGTCCGGCATGCCGTGTAGACGGAAGGCATGCCTAACGAACAACGCTGCCAGAGCCCGTGCAGAAGGTAACCGTGGTAGCGGCACCAGATGCACCATTTTGGAGAAATGGTCGGTGATTACCCAAATGATGGTGCAACCCCGAGACTTGGGTAAGCCCACCACAAAGTCCATCCCAACCATCTCCCAGGGCCTGTCTGCCACCGGCAAAGGGTAAAGTAACCCAGCTGGCCGTTGTCGTGGAGACTTATTCTTGGCGCAGGAGACACACGCCCGAACATAGTCCCCAACATCACGGACCATATGCGGCCACCAATAAGTCCTCGCCAGCAATTCAGATGTCCTCTTTGCCCCAAAGTGTCCACCAACCCTGGACGAATGTGCCCAAGAGAGTACCTCCGGTCGTAAATTGGTAGGTACAAAAGTCTTGCCCAGGGGCACAGACTCTAGTGAAACCGGGGCCACTGTTCTCAGGCTCTCTGTGGGGACAATAAGCGGAGGCTCCTCCACCTCCTCCTCAGAGGACACCACAGAGCGAGAGAGAGCGTCGGCACGAATGTTCTTCTCTCCCGAGAGGAAATGGAGGGTGAAATTAAACCGGGAGAAGAACAAGGACCATCTGGCCTGGCGAGAATTAAGCCGCTGGGCTGTCTGTAGATACACCAAATTCTTGTGGTCGGTGAAAACTTGGAAGGGAAAGCGGGCCCCCTCCAACAGATGTCTCCACTCAGAGAAGGCCAACTTCATGGCTAGCAACTCCCTATCCCCAATGGAATAATTCCTCTCCGCTGATGTGAAGGTCTTAGAGAAGAAGAAGCAAGGATGCTTCCGACCTTGAGCATCCTTTTGGTAGAGGACTGCTCCAGCACCAACGGATGAGGCATCCACCTCCAATAAAAATGGCTTATCAACATCCGGGCGATGTAGGATAGGAGCGCTAGCAAAATGAGACTTAACAGAAGAGAAAGCCGTGGAGACCTCTTCCGACCACAATTTGGGATTTGCTCCCTTCTTGGTGAGGGCTACCAAGGGAGCAACCAAGGTAGAGAAATGCGGAATGAACTGGCGATAGTAATTAATGAACCCCATAAAGCGCTGCACCGCTTTAAGAGAGTGAGGTTCCTGCCAGTCCATCACAGCCTGTAGTTTGACCGGATCCATAGCCAATCTCTGGGTTGAGATGATATAACCAAGGAAAGGTAAAGACTCCAGCTCAAACATACATTTCTCCAACTTAGCATAAAGGGAATTAGCCCGTAAGAGGTCGAAGACTCTGCAGACATCTCTCCGGTGGGAGTCAATATCTGGAGAGAAGATGAGTATATCATCCAGATAGACTACGACCGAGGTGGAGAGCATATCCCGGAAGATGTCATTGACAAAGTCTTGGAAAACGGCTGGAGCATTACAGAGCCCAAAGGGCATCACCAGATATTCGTAATGCCCGTCCCTGGTATTGAAAGCTGTCTTCCATTCGTCCCCCTCACGGATGCGAATCAGGTTATAAGCACCGCGCAGATCTAACTTAGTGAATACCCTTGCTCCCCAAAGCCTATCAAATAGCTCCGAAATCAAGGGCAATGGGTACTTGTTTTTAACGGTGATGGCGTTAAGACCCCGGTAATCAATACACGGACGCAATTCTCCATTTTTCTTCTGTACGAAGAAAAATCCCGCCCCAGCCGGTGACACCGACTTCCTAATAAACCCTCTTGCCAGGTTCTCCTGAATATATTGCGACATGGCCTCTGTCTCAGGAAGAGAGAGGGGATAGACCCTTCCCCGAGGAGGTTCTGCGCCAGGCAAGAGGTCGATAGGACAGTCATAGGGGCGATGAGGTGGAAGAGTCTCAGCAGCCTTCTTGGAGAACACATCTGCATATGACCAGTAGCACTTGGGGAGTGGAGTAAGATCTGCGGGTAACTCAGTAGTGGTAACCTGAACGCAACTCCTGACACATCTGCCTCTACATGCATCACTCCAACCCAGTATCCTACCCGAAGTCCACTCTATATGTGGGGAGTGGAAACAGAGCCAAGGTATACCTAGTAGGATCTCGTCTAACCCTCGGGAAGGACGAGTAGGGAAATAAGTTCCTGATGGGAAGGAGATACTAACAATGCAAGTGGAACAGTCTGGTGTGTAATTTGTGAGGGCAATGTCGACCCATTCACTACCCGGACAGTCACTGATTTGTCAAGAGCCACCAGAGGTATTGCATGATGGCGAGCAAAGTCAGAGGACATGAAGTTCCCCTCTGCTCCTGAGTCCACGCAAAGGTCGGCGGCGATAGTGGAAGTGCCTACAACTCCCGTTAAGTGTCAACTTGGAGGAAAATGCCGCTGTCTCTAGTGAACCTCCTCCCAGGACCACTAGACACGATCGCTTCCCCGATCGCTGTGGACATTTGTTGGCATAATGTCCTGTCTGCTGGCATACTCTACAGACCACGGATACTCGAGTGGTCCGAGACTTAGATCTCACTCGAGAAATCTCCATGGCCTCAGGGGAATCGGGCACCTGAATGGAAGATTCCAGAGGTCTGGCGAAGGTGGGCGCCAGCCGGAACCTCTGCCTACACTGGGCCCGCTCCAACCTCCGCTCGTTAAAACGAAGGTCGATGCGGGTAGATATGGTAATGAGCTCCTCCAGTGTGGCAGGAATCTCCCTGGTGGACAAGGCGTCCTTCACATGGTCTGCCAGTCCCCTCCAGTACATAGGTATAAGGACTTTATCTGGCCAACCCAGCTCAGAGACCAGAGTCCGAAATTGGACGGCAAACTGGCTGACCATGGATGAACCCTGGGTGATAGTCAACAGTTGAAGAGCCGTATCGTGGGTGACACGAGGTCCTAAAAAGACCTGTTTAAGAGTGTCCAAGAAGAGAGGAGCACTCTGCACCACATGATCATCGCGCTCCCATAACGGCGTTGCCCACTCCAACGCCCTGCTCGACAAAAGGGATATGATAAAACCCACTATCACCCGCTCCGTGGGATAACGTGCAGCCAGAAGCTCTAGTGTATGGAGCACTGACTGACGAAACCCCGACATTGTTTACTATCACCGGTAAACTTGTCTGGAAGTGGGAGGCGGGAAATAGTCGGAGCAGGGGTGGCAGAGGACAACCTGGCTGCAGCCACGCTAGCAGCCTGAACAGCGACTGCGGTAACATCCACAGCTGAGGTTGTGCGCTCAAGAGCCGCCAACCTTCCCTCCAGCTGCTGGATGTACTGCCTTAGACGCTGGTCATCCGCCATTTTACTAGCCAGACCCTGGCGCTAATATTATGTTAGGGTCTGCGGAACGCACCTAATAGATATAATAGAGAGGTGCGTTCGCAGCCCGGGGTCCACCGTGCAGGCGAAGCCCGCTGCTAATAAGATGGCGAAAGTAGCGAACTCTGTTATCCTGCAGAGTCGCTAAAAATAAACGCCGTAGCGCGTTGTGGCAGTAAGTGCGAACTCTGTTAATCCCAGAGCCGCTAACGGGATGCCACAGCGCTATATGGCGATAGGTGCGAACTCACTTAGCTTTAGTGAGCCGCAAAGTAAACACGCTAGGGCGCTGTCTAGCGTCAAAAGCGAACCCTGTTATGTCACAGAGACGCTGAGAAAAAATACCGTGTCCTGTCAAGCTCTCAGGTACACGGTTAATTGCTAGCGAGCATAATACGTGGTCATGCGCTAATGTCCTCGCGGGAGTCACCCGCAATCTATGGCGTCTGAACGCCAGACCCTGAATACGGCAATCAAACTCCTCACCGGTTATGCCGGTAATCTAGGGCATCTAGGACACCGACCCTGACCAACTAGCACACCAAACTCCTCACCGATTAAGTCGGTATTCTAGTGTCTTATTTCAGCCGGGTCCCTAACCACACACACGCATGACCATACTGGCGCATAGCATACAATGGTTGATATTAGCGCATGGCGGCCCAGCCATGCTACCCTTTTATAGCAACAGCTACAGGACCTTCCAGGAACAAGGACCAATGAGAAGCTGTTATAAACACACGTAGCTACATGACCTTCCTGGCGGACCAATAGGAGCCGCTGCAGCACCTGAACATGTGACCCCTGATCTCCAATGAGAGATCTCACTCTGGGCATGCTATGATGGGAAAACGCAGGACTTTGTCTCAAAGACGACTGCTCCAGCACTGGCTATAATAGCAGATCCAGGAAAGGCAGCAGCAAGTCACTGCCCAGTAGTGGAGTGGGCAAGACGCCTGGACCGACGTCTTTGCTGAGCAGGCTCCTCGACGACCGGAGACGAATGGGAGACCGCAGCGGGACGGGTTTGAGACTCCCCTTGTGCAGCAGCGGGAAATCGAACCCTAACAGGCCGTGTATTGATTATCGTCTCTTGAACAATATCACTGTGAAATATCAATATCCGTTACCCTTGATTTCTGACCTGTTTTCCAGGGTGAAAAGTGCTACTTGGTTTACCAAGCTTGACCTCAGGGGGGCGTATAACCTTATTCGCATTAAGCACGGGGATGAATGGAAGACGACATTTAATAAACCAGAGGGGCATTTTGAGTACCTAGTGATGCCCTTTGGGCTCACTAATGCTCCTTCCGTCTTCCAGTCCTTCATGAATGACATTTTCAGGGATTTTGTGGATAAATTTCTGATTGTTTATTTGGATGATATCTTGATTTTTTCCAATGACTGGGACTCTCATGTGAAACACTTTCGGACTGTGTTCCAGATTTTGAGAGAGAATGCTCTGTATGTGAAGGGATCAAAGTGTCTTTTTGGCGTACAGAGGATCTCATTTCTGGGATTCATTTTGTCTCCGTTATTGAAATGGACCCAGTCAAGGTTCAGGCCATCTGTGATTGGGTCCAACCTACTTCATTAAAGGCTCTTCAGAGATTCTTGGGTTTTGCCAATTTTTATCGTAAATTTATTGGTAATTTCTCTGTTATTGTTAAACCATTCACTGATTTGACCAAAAAGGGTTCTGATGTGGTGAATTCGCCTCCTGAGGCAGTCTCTGCGTTTCAGGAACTTAAGCAGAGATTCACTTCTGCTCCTGTTCTACGGCAGCCTGATGTTTCTCTGCCATTTCAGGTGGAGGTTGATGCCTCTGAAATTGAGGCAGGTGCCGTTTTGTCCCAAAGAGATCCAGAGACCTCTAAAAGTAACCCTTGTGCCTTTTTCTCTCGAAAATTTTCTCCAACTGAACGTAATTATGACGTGGGTAATCGGGAGTTATTGGCCATGAAGTGGGCTTTTGAAGAGTGGAGACATTGGCTGGAGGGAGCCAAACATCAGGTGGTGGTCCTCACAGACCATAAGAATCTGGTTTATCTGGAATCAGCCAAGCGACTTAATCCTAGACAGGCCAGGTGGACCTTGTTTTTCACACGTTTTAATTTTGTGGTTTCCTTTCTTCCTGGCACTAAGAATATTAAGGCGGATGCCCTCTCGAGGAGTTTTCTTGCGGACTCTCCTGAGTTAGCTGATCCTGCTGTTATTTTGAAAGAGGGTGTAGTTCTTTCCGCCATCTCGCCCAATTTGAGACTGGCTCTGGAAGGGTGTCAGGAGGATAAACCCGAGCGCTGCCCTATTGGGAAATTGTTTGTCCCAGACTGGTGGAAAAAGAGTGTGATTTTTGAGATTCATTGTTCCGCGTTGGCTGGTCATCCCGGAATTTTTGGTACCAGAGACTTGGTTAGTCGGTCCTTTTGGTGGCCTACTTTGTCTCGTGACGTCAGGGAATTTGTGCAGTCCTGCGGGACTTGCTCTCGCTCCAAGCCTTGCTCTCGCTCTAGTGGTTTGTTGATGCCATTGCCTGTGCCCAAGAGACCATGGACCCACATCTCTATGGATTTCATTTCCGACCTCCCTGTTTCTCAGAGAATGACCGTTATCTGGGTGATTTATGATAGGTTTTCCAAAAAGATACATCTTGTGCCATTACCTAAGTTGCCTTCCTCCTCCGAATTGGTGCCTTTGTTCCTTCAGCACGTGGTTCGGTTACACGGCATTCCTGAGAACATTGTGTCTGACAGAGGAGTCCAGTTTGTTTCCAGATTTTGGAGGACTTTTTGTTCTAAACTTGGTGTTCAATTGTCTTTCTCCTCGGCTTTTCATCCTCAGACCAATGGACAAACTGAGAGAACAAACCAGACATTGGAGACTTATCTGAGATGCTTTGTGTCTGCTGATCAAGATGACTGGGTCTCTTTTTTGCCTTTGGCTGAGTTTGCTCTTAATAATAGGGCTAGCTCTGCCACTTTGATGTCTCCATTTTTCTGCAATTTTGGGTTTCACCCTCGATTTTCTTCGGGAAAAACGGAGGCTTCTGTCTGTCCAGGTGTTGACTCTGTTGTGGAGCGTATGCAGCAGATTTGGGACCAGGTAGTGGAGAGCTTGTCCCTCTCTCAGGAGAGGGCCCAGCGGTTTGCCAACCGGCATAGGACTGATGGTCCTCGGTTTGAAGTGGGGGACTTGGTCTGGTTGTCCTCAAGAAATATGAGAGTTGCATCTTCTAAGTTTAAGCCTAGGTTCATTGGACCTTATAAGATCATGGAGATTCTTAATCCTGTTTCCTTTCGTTTACTTCTTCCAGGGACATTTAAGATCCATAACGTGTTCCACAAGTCCTTATTGAAGAGGTTTGTCGAGTCAGTGGTTCCTATGGCTGCGCCTCCTGATCCTGTTTTGGTTGAGGGCAATCTGGAGTATGTGGCTGAGAAAATATTGGATTCTCGTTTTTCTAGACGGAAACTCCAGTATTTGGTTAAGTGGAGAGGTTATGGTCAGGAGAACAATTCTTGGGTGTTTGCTTCGGACATCCATGCTAGGAGACTGATCCGTGCGTATCACAGAGCTCATCCTGACCACCTTGTTGCCCAAATGAGGGTTCGGTGACCTCTCCTCAAGGGGGGGTACTGTTGTGAATGTGTTAGAAATGAATTCTGAGCAGAAGCTCCCTCTGGTGGTTACAAACAGTACTGAACCATTCAATGAAGATTGTGAAGATTGGCAATCAGGAGTTACAGACTGGTCTTATAAAAGGGAAGTTCCCTCCCATCAGGGTTGCCGGTGATCAATTGTTCTTGTCTCAACTTTTGTTCCTGGTTCACTTGGAAGCTTGCTGAGTCTTGCCTGCATCTTCTGCTAACAGATAATATATTTTCTGCTTTTATTTTTGTGCCTGCATTTTTTCCTGCACTTCTGTGGAGGTCAGCCAGGTCCCCTCCGGGGGCTTGTGCTCCTCTCAGTTTATCTGAGCCACTGTTATTTGTTCATTTGCCTTTTCCAGTTTTTTCAGTGGCTGCGGCTTAGTTTTGTTACACTAGAGAACTAATTTAGGTGGTAGAGGTCGTGTGATCTCAGGTGTTTTTGCAATTAGTGTGTTGGTATTTTTTTAGGGTTTTTCGGATTGCAGTAAGTGACCTTCCTATCCTTTTCTGTCTAGGAAGATTGGGCCCCAACGTTTGCTCATACTATTTTCTATCTGTGTCTGTATTTCCTCTTGTCTAACCGCCATTACATGTTTGGGGGCTTCCTATGCTCTTTGGGGATCTGCTCCGGGGCAGATAGTTTTCCTCTTTAGGTGTAGTTAGCCTCTCAGGCTGTGACGAGGCGTGTAGGACCAACGTAGGTACGCTCCACGGCTGCCTTTAGT